>CAUYON010125730.1:0-101684 GCA_963573935.1 Arctocebus calabarensis
TTTTTTTTTTTTTTGTGGAGACAGAGTCTCACTCTATTGCACTCGGTGGAGTGCTGTGGAGTCACAGCTCATAGCAACCTCCAGCTCTTGGGCTCAAGCGATTCTCTTGCCTCAGCCTCCCAAGTAGCTGAGACTACAGGCGCCCGCCACAGCGCCCGGCTAATTTTTGATGCAGTTTGGCCGGGGCCGGGTTTGAACCTGCAGCCCTCGGTATATGGGGTCGGGGCCCTACTCGCTGAGCCACAGGCGCCGCCCGCTGTCACAGTCTTAAGGCAAAATTTCTTCACTGAGTCCCAAGGCCTTCGCCTGATTAGATGAGGCCCACCCACTTTACCAAGAATAATCTCCATTACTTAAAATCAATTGGTCATAAATGTTAACAGCCACAAAGTGCCTTCTCAAAAATACTTAATATTTGATTAAATGACCAGATGCTATCGCCTGTCCAAATTGGCACATAAACTTAACTATCACAGCTTTCAAAGGCTTTCTTGGCATCTGAACCTCTATGAAATTCTTCTTGTAACATGGAAGCTTTGGGGTTGTGCAAACTCCTTGGCTACATCAAGCCACAGCCTTTATGAGTCTTGGAAACAGGTGCAACTTCACCCCAGGTTAGGCTGTGCCACCTCTGAGACAGAGGTTTCAGTGCACAAACGGAGCAATTGTGAACCAGCTCTCAGGATGAGGGCTTGTTATGTGTTGGGCAATTGGCTCAACACTTTAGCAGCAGCATTCAACTGAAGTTACTTTACTGAAATCCATCCTCACATTCTTTCTTTTCTTTTTCTTTTTTTGAGACAGAGTCTCAATTTGTCACCCTGGGTAGCATGCCGTGCGTCACAGCTCACAGCAACTTCCAGCTCTTGGACTTAGGTGATTCTCTTGCCTCAGCCTCCTGAGTAGCTGGGACCACAGGTGCCCGCCACAACACCCAGCTACTTTTTTGTTACAGTTTGGCCCAGGCCAGGTTTGAACCCACCACCCTCAATATATGGGACCAGCGCACTACTCACTGAGACACAGGCACCACCCCATCCTCACATTCTGCCTTTATAGATGGGGAAATTTTGAGGCTCCAAAATTATAAGTCACTTGTCCAAGGTCACACAGTGTTTTCGGTGGGAGACGGAGGCTTGAACTTGACTATTGAGCTCCTGAGGCCTGCACCGTGGACTGTAGAAAAATGTTATCTGCATGTCTAAAACTAGATCAATTGGGAATTTCTTCTTTCTTTCCTCCTTTTCTTCTTCACCCTCTTTTCTTCCCATCTACCTTCCCACAACTGTTACAAATGTCTGCTCTGGACACAGACAGCCCTGAACGTGGAAGTTAGCATTTGGGACAAGGGGGTGGTATTAGGGAAGAATGGGCAGAGTTGAGATGCCCGGAATTTTCAGCCAGCAACTAATCAGAATAAAACAGGAAGAGAAGTTTTGAGGAGCAAAGGTGTTTTTGCCAAAACCGAAAATTTGACGCTGAACAGAGTTATTAAATGTTCCCTCTGGCCAAAATTGTCCAGAGAACATCCACCTTTACTCACAGGTGTACTGACTCTGGTAACATTTAGATGTACACTTCCTCTGACCTCTGGGCTAAAAGTGACCAAAAGGTGCTGCCGCCCAAATCAGCCCCTGTCTTCAAGCAAAAGTGCTCATTGCATTCGAGATCTTCACAGAGGCAGGGCCCAGCCTTCCCACTGGGCCTGCCCAGTCAATTACTAATGATATTGTCCTTCCGACTTTTGATGACTGAGGACTTACAGCACCATCACTGTCCGTTCAGAATCAGAAACACATCCTGGCCGCCCCACAGAAAGACTCATAATGGAAACAGACTCTGCAACCGTCAACCAGGAGTGCTTATATTTTGCACACATTGGGCGGCTTCTGCTGCAAGTTTTTCCTCCAAGCAAATCAGCACAACTGAAAACTGGCTGATGCTCTGGTTCACCAGAGGCTACAGAACAAAACCGCAAGGTGGAGGCTGCCCAATTCTAATTTAATTCAGAAGAAAAAACAGGGAATCACTCAGCAGACCTCAAATCCCTAGTCAGAAGCCTGTGCCCATGGAGCAAATAGTTTTATGGACCATCTCCCCCACCGACTCCCTCCTGCCACGGTGAGTAGATGAAAATAGCTCATGGACCCTGGTGAGTGACATTCTTGTGACTACACCATTGTCAATGTTGATCTTGTACTTTTTAAAATGTAGAGTCAAAGACACAATGGGGAAAAAATGTATTTATAAAATAACTGCACTATTTCTGCCAGAGGCTTTCATGTTCTCTCTCTCCTCCCATCACTCAAGACCCCACTCAAATGCCACTTCCCCAGAGAGTCCTTCCCTGGCCACCCAACACTCACTGCCCTCTAGATCTGCTTTATTTTCTTCCTGGCATCATACTGTACATGTGTTTGTTTATTTACTTAGGATGTAGTTTTCCCTATCAGAATGCAGGCTCTATGCAGAGGCATTAGTTTAATCGTAGCTATGTTCTCGGCACTTAGAATCACACCTGGCAGGTAAGAGGGACCCGATACATTTTTGTTGAATGAATGAATTGATGGGCTGGTCCAAGAATCAATCACTTAAAAGACTCTGATGAAAAGGAGCAGTCTTGGGGTTTGACATTTGAAATTTCTCTTATTGGAGAACTAATCCGAATGTTTTTGACCACACTTTCAAATCCCATGTGTTATGACTAGACCAGTGTTAGGGAGGCTCTGGCTTGGCCCATCAGCAAATCAGTGGTGGAATTTTTCTACTTGTCACATGGATAGAAATGTCCTTGAAGGGGTACATAGTGGAAAATGGAAAGATCAAGACCTGAGAAGCAGGTGGCTCCCGGGCCAAGTCATGGGCCTTGCATCTCCCAGATGAGAAGTCTTAGAATATTTAACATGTCTATGTTTTAGTTTCCTTGTCTGTAGAATAAGGCTGGCACCAATTGTACGCACTGCGTAGGGTCTTGTGTGGGGAAAAAGAAGCAAATACATGTAAGCCACATTTACTGCTTAAAAGGAGCACTCAGTAGATACCATTTATTGTTCATATTATTATTTTGGAAAGTTAATAGAAACATATCATTTCGCTCATGGCCAGTGCTTGGGTGAAGTGAGTAAAGCCTCTAGAACACAAGGCATAAGATATGCTGACTCTCAGGTTCTGACTATGCCCTTGTGTGACTCTGGCAGTAGGGTGAATCCTTATGTTTTCTAGGGCATCACGCACCTCAACGTAGCCCCAACTTAGTAAGAAATAAACAAGCAAGATCAAACTACATAGAGTAAAAATTTTTCAGAGCAGTTTGTCTCAAGGTTTAATGACATTTATAGAAAATACACAACTCAAATGAAACATGGTGCCAGAGATGAGTGGGAGTCACTTCAACAGGACCAACATTCAAATTTTAGCAAATGTGTTTCCAGAGGTCTCTGGACAAAAACCGTCACTCATAATGTGTCCAGTGGTTTCCAGGACAAATCTCAGAGTTACTTGAGGTTCCTTGAACTTCTAGCCTATAGATCTAGAGTTACTTGAGGTCCCTGGACTTCTCGCCTATAGATCTAGAGTTACTTGAGGTCCCTGGGCTTCTCGCCTATAAATCTAGAGTTACTTGAGGTCCCTTGGACTTCTAGCCTATAGATCTAGAGTTACTTGAGGTCCCTGGACTTCTAGCCTATAGATCTAGAGTTACTTGAGGTCCCTTGCACTTCTAGCCTATAGATCTAGAGTTACTTGAGGTCCCTTGCACTTCTAGCCTATAGATCTAGAGTTACTTGAGGTCCCTGGGCTTCTAGCCAGTGTATCTATAGGCAAGTCCAAACACAAATTATACAAAAAGAAGTTACTGAGATGCACCTATCAAGATGAAACTTTATCATTAGAACAAAATGCACTGGAAAATGGCACTCCAATGACATTCCTCCAAGACTTTGGACAAGAGAATAGAATTAGGACAAAGCTTCAGGAGGAATCCCAAATCATCAGATACCCAACTTGTCCACACATATCTATAGAAAACAGCTAAAATGGTTCATTCCCACATACCAAGATACTGTTCCTGCCATGCTGTATGGATGAACATCCCTGCTCACCCACATCTGAGTGTCCCAGGGAATGACTCAGAAATCTCAGACACTCACATGTGAACTGGACAGGAAGAAAATGAACTGTCTCTGGGAACATTATTTTTAAGTTCTAATACAGGTATCCATGTGGAATTGCAGCATCTATGTCCAATCAAATCCTCTCCCTGGGAAAGTACGACTATGAAGCAAACCCAGACAGGGGTTTGACGCCCAGTTTCTCTCTGAGGATTGCTGTGCTTCACATTCTGGGAGGGTGGGGTATTAGGATCTGGGAGACACCATGACGAAAGAGATAGCACGCTTTTCTCCCTTCGACCTGCACCAACCTTGCAATGAGTCCCCATTACTGAAGATAACCTGGGGGCGGGGGTCGTCTCATCCTCATCCAAAATCTCCAAATGTTTTAACAAATGTTGGTAACGCCACAATGACTAAAGTAAAAAAATAAAAGTTAAAAAAGGCTGAAATACGAAGAACAAATGTGGTCTGTCTGTCATTATATTCTTTAAATGCAGATCGCTGATGTTTTAAGGAATTTATGAAGATATCCACAGTGATATTCACCATGCCTCCACCTTTTAAATTATTTCTCCATTGTATTTGTAAGAAACTAAAGCTCGGATCTATTAAAGTGAGTTTTTTGTCATCATCAAGCTTTTAGTGACCAACTTTCAAATATGGCATTGTGGCTGCTGAGCCATTTAACCAAGTCAAAGGCTCCACAACCCATCCTGCCATATCCATTTTTATTCCTTCCCCTTCTCCCTCTGTTCAAAGGTGAGGGAAGGCAGGTCATTATCCAAGAGACTCTCGTTTCAAAAACGGATCAAATGTTCACATCCAGCTTCCAGATGTCCTACATCTGGGAGTGGAATTTGAAAAGGGTTTAAGACATGATTCACTCATTGACCTCTTGTGTTTGCTCTGACTCCTTACAGGGGAGTTTGAAGCAGACCTGTGAAGTTTCCCAAGCCCTGTGTAGGTCATTAAGGGCCACCTTGCCCCTCCTGAAGGCCTGTCACCTATGAAGCAGCAAGGAAGGAATTCTCAGGTTCCACTTCCTAGCACATTCATTACCCAGATCTTCCATCCCAATTGGTTGGCCTTAGCAACAGAGCCCAACAAAATTTGTATTCAAATGGACTGAACAAATTAGACAACTGAATCAAAAGGAGCAGGCAGAGCTGGTACACTGGTAGATTACACCTGTAATCCCAGCACGTTGGGAGGCAAGCAGGGTGAATTCCTTGAGCTCAGGAGTTCAAGACCAGACTGAGCAAGAGTGAGATGCCATCTCTAAAAACAGCCGGGTGTTGTGACAGGCACCTGTAGTCCCGCTACTAGGGAGCGGAGGCAAGAGGATCGCTTGAGCCTAAGAGTTTGAGGTTGCAGTGAGCTATGATGCCACCTGACTCTACCAATGGTGACAAAATGAGACTCCATCTCAAAAAGAAAGGGAGAGAGAGAGAAGAGAAGAGAAGAGAAGAGAAGAGAAGAGAAGAGAAGAGAAGAGAAGAGAAGAGAAGAGAAGAGAAGGAAAGAAAAGAAAAGAGCAAGAAGAACTCCCAGTGTTAAAACAAGCCCAGCAGTACCCTCCTTCCCTCCTGCCCCGCCAAGCTGGAGGCTCTGGAGCAGACTGAACAAGAAGCTTCTGGCATCTTTGACTCTGGGGAAGAACAGAGTCAAAGTGAGAGGTCAGCAGACTTTTCAAAAATCTCCACTTACCTGTCACTTTGTCTATCCTACAGTAGTGATGGTGAAAACCACATTTAGGGATTTCAGAGCCAAGGGGAGATAGAGAAGGCTTTTCTGTTATGTTATTAAGGAAAGAGAAGGCATGGCTGTTATCAACCTGCTGCTTCCTGGGGTGCAGGATGACTTCCAGAGAAGGTAAAAAATCAGTCAGGGCCTCCTGGCCCTACCTGATCCCAAACTTTGGCTGAGCATCTTTCTGCAAGGAAGAATCACGTGCTCTCATGAGTTGGGGCAGCACAGCACCACTGGTGCGGTTAGTCCAACTCCCTGACACCAAAGAGGAAAACAGCACAGCCCAGGACATGAACATACTGACCTGTTCTTCCATTCAGATCAAGGGGAAACAGCTATAGGCCACAGCATGAGATGGGTCTGTTACAGCCAGCACTCTCATTCCAAAACACAAATCAGATCACGTCTTTCTCCAGCTTCACGGTCTTCCTTGGTTCTGGATGAATCTCAAAGCCTTTAACATTGCCTTTCCTGGTCCAGCCTCAGCCTATTCCCCCAGCTTTCTCTCTTGCTCCGCCCCACACCCCCACTGATCTACAGTTCCCAGAACCTGCCACGTTTTCTTTCAATACCTGGAGTTTGCACATGCTGCTCCCTCTATCTGGAACGCATTTCCTCCGCCCTTCCTTTCTCTGGCTAACTTTTACTGGACTGAAAAATACATGACAGAACATAAACAGCACCAGCCCTCAGCGGATAGTTTTTGTGTTGGATTCATGGTTTCTTTCTCTGAAGCTCAAGGACTAAAGAATGGGCGAAGTTAGCAATCAAGCAATCCCAGAGAGTGGGGAATTTGCACCAATAAATGTAAAACAGAGTTCATGTGCGTGCAGACAAGTCCGTGAAAATAGGAACATTAATGACTTGCATTTTAAAGATCATTTCTTAAAAATAGTCCATGATAGGATCAGCAGGTCTGGAAGTCACCCTGCGCCCCAGGAAGGAGCAGGTGGAAACTGCTGCTTTTTGCAGTCAGACGTCTGCAGCTCTGAGTGTCAGCTCTGCCGTTCACTGCAGAATGACCCCCTTGTGCCTCAGTCTTCTCCCCTGCAAACTGGAGATGACCCTGGCACCTACGTGGTGGACTTTGTCCTTAGATCATAAGAATGAAGTGCCTCGGGTCAGCCAGCATGAAGTCACACTCAGCCAACTCGGTGAGTGATAACCGTAGCTGTCTTCCTCACCACCATCACCACGCTGTATAAACAGCCTGCTGCATCTTCCTGTGGCAGCTCCGCTGCTCTAAAATGTGATGAGTTGATTCCACGCTGCAGCTACCAAAGCCTTTTGGGGAGTTCACCTGGCCTAGATCATTCTCGAAGAGCCTCCAACTACTGCCTTCCCCTTTGGAAATAGGAAACTGCTAGGCTTTTCTCAGATGGTTATTCCCAGGACGGGGTGGATGTGGCTAAGATATACCACCAACAGAATAATGACAGAGGGGAACCGCCCTCTTTGCAATCCCTGATGTCCAAAGAGTAGGTTTCCCTTTTCCAAAGCTGTCCCCAACTTGGGGGAATCAGGGCAGATGCTACTTTTTATATCATTTGAAATATAAGGAGACTGAAGCACTTCCATGTGAGCCACCCACGCTCACACAGGCGAGCTGTTCAGCTCTTTCTCCAGGTCACACCCATCCCCATTCCCACCCCTCACACCCCAAGCAGCAGCCCCTAACCTCAAAATCCTCTCCTATCCCAGAGGTGCCACGGCTCCCTTGCACAGTTTCGTTTTCCCTTCTCCCGACAATGGCCGTCTGTAAGAGGCCTGCGGTGCCTGGAATTTGAAATTGTTTTTCTTCCCTCCCTTCCTGAGGACCAGATTGTTCCTGAGGTCTCAGGGCTGCCTGGCCAGTGCAGGCTTGACTTGCTGTCTCCTAGGGTTGCATTGAGGATAAGGGGTTTGTTTTTGCAGGATTGCTCATGAGCGATGGAGAGCTGGCTCTGGGTTTCTCGTGAAAGGCCTATGGCAGTTAGGCATGTGTTTGCAGAGAAGTAAACTTCGAGAATAAACAGAAAACACACACTCCACATCTTGCCAGCCGAGAGTTTGAGGTTGCTGTGAGCTGTGACGTCATGGCACTCTACCAAGAGTGACAAAGTGGGATTCTGTCTCCAAATAAGTAAATAAATAAAATAAAATGCATCCAAATTATAAGAAATTGTGAGAAGTAGTATTTGAAGAAAACAAACAAGAAAACACACACTCCACATCTTGCCAGTTCTGATAGGTGATCCACCTGACTTCCTTCCGCCTGGACACACCCTCAAGGCAGCAGTAAGCCTCAAAGCATGGGAAAGAGCACCAACCCGGTTCTCCACCTTCTAGCCGTGTGGGCTTGAAAGGTGTAACAGCCATCCTATCTGAAACCTGGGGAAAGCTAGGCCTCCCTCGTAAGGTCACTGTGAGGACTGGAATTTGTGCTTGCAACATACACCCAGGGCCTGGGAGCGTGGGGCCAAGGCCTGCTAGCATGGTCAGCATTCTTTTGGTTCCTCCTACATCCTAAAGTCTTCCCTACCTCAAGGCCTTTGGATGATCCCCCAACTCTGCCTGGGATGCTCTGTCCCCCTCCTCTCACTCCTGCCCTATGAATGATGTCTTTCCTCATCCCGTTTAAATGTCATCTTCTTACAGCGCCTTTCCCTGAATGTCCCACCTAAACGAGAGAGCTCCCCAACCACTCCCCCCAACTGCTATCTTGTTTGCTTTCTTCAAATACTACTTCTCACAATTTCTTATAATTTTGATGCAGTTTATTTTATTTATTTATTTATTTATTTGGAGACAGAATCCCACTTTGTCACTCTTGGTAGAGTGCTATGATGTCACAGCTCACAGCAACCTCAAACTCTTGGGCTCAAGTGATCCTCTTGCTTCAGCCTCCCTAGTAGCTGAGACTCCATGCACCCACCACAGGCCAGGCTATTTTTAGAATCGGGGTCTCACTCTAGCTCAGGCTGGTCTCTAACTTATGAGCTCAGACAATCCACCCACCTCGGCCTCCCAGGGAGCTGGGATTACAGGAGTGAGCCATTCCGCCTGGCCAGTATCACAATTTCTTATCATTTTTATTTGCTTTGTGTTCCTGTCCAAATTTCAAGCTCCTTAGTGCCTGGAATTTGATAGAAATGCTTATGTGATCAACATCTGTGTAATGAGTGAATGCATGCCCTTATTTTTGTCCAGTCTTAGTTTAAGGAAGAGCTCAATCACAGCCATCAGAACCCAGAATCCCTGACCCTATGGGCAGTTTTATCTCCAGCTGTGCTCACCTTGAACGGTAAACATCAGTGGCAAAAAAACATATAGCACAAAAGACCAAGAAAATGAACACTCTTGTGGCCAGAAAGGACATCACAAAAATTCAAACTTTTTATTGTGCATTCCCTAATTGGAGGCCAGTGTACTACACCAACTGTTTAACATTTCTTCCAAATCCACTTGAGGATCTTACCTGCGGGCATTTGAAGTGTGTGAGCATGCTTATAAAAATATCTAAACCATCTAAGAATTTAAAAGCAGGCTGGATGAAAAAATATCGCCAGTGACAAGTTGGTACATAGAAATTCACAATTAAGTTCCATTCATACAATATGGATCTGTTCAGTGCCTTGGATTACAACTAAATGAATGAGCTGATCTTACACTCGATATCTAGCAAACATGCTCAGAAAAAATACACAATAACAAAACTATTCCAGGAACCCGTTAAAAAACAAAAGCATAAAATGATCTACAATAACGACTTGGTTAAGTGTTTTGAAAGTCAGCGCAAACTGAAATTAGTTAGGAAAAAATTAAAAGAAAGAGTTTCGCCAAGGTCTTGAAGAGAGTAGATTGAACAGGCATTGGCACCAAAAAATCATAACATTTTAACACCAAGAGAGGAATTTGCTTTATTATTAACTATGACCCCCTCTCCATTTACAAATGCAGAACATGAGGCCCAGGGTTTCTCACCCCCTCACCTGGCTCTCTTATAGTGGAGGAGGGTCAGGAAGTTGGAAGCCCAGACACCCACTCTTTCCACTACATCATCTGGGCCATTTTAGAAGGAGGTGGAGCAACATCTCAGCCAAGGCACCAGAACAAGCAAGCAGGATGTGGCTGTAGCAACAGGACTAGGCTGGGAGTGAAGAGAGAGAGACATGACAAGAAGAGCTGGCGGTGCACAGAGGGTGGCCGGTGTCTGGTTTCCTCATAGAACACCCTTATTTTTGGCCTATTGACTTGCTGAGCCCCACCTGAGTCATCCCCCTTGAGGCCAGTAACCAACTCAAATACAGGAGCTTACACACATCGCTCCTTTCACCCTGGGCATCGTAGGTGCCCACCAAATATTTGTTGATTTGCTTTGACTCTGATGCTGGGCCTATAAGTATGAGCTGGAGACTGCGTGTGCTGCCACCATGGAGTGTTCTATTTGTGTTGGAAAGGTTCAGAGCAGAAAAAAAATAAATCACCTCTTTTACAGATAGCAGGCATGACTCCTTTGGGATTAAAATGCTCTTGTTGGCATGGAAACAAACAGCTTAGCTGGAGGAACGTGTCAGAAAATGGAAGTATAGCATGAGGGTGCCACCTTTGCCCTCCCTTTGCTACACCCAAACATGGCACTGTGGGTGTGGTCCCCTTTCTCTAGAGGCAGAAAGAGCCTCCCCAGAGAAATTTAGATTCCAGCTCTCTTTTTAAAGTAGCTACATGACCTTGGGCATGATGTTGACCTCTGTGAGCCACAATCTCCTCTCCTGCCAGCACTGAGAAAGCCCCCAGCATGATGTATGGCAGAGAACAGGTGCTGAACAAATATCAAATCCAGGTGCCCAAGAAGGGCCCAGACTGCACAGCGGAAGGGAGAGCAACACTTAGGCAGTCTGATGCAAAAGAATGGGAGTTTAGGGAAGTCAGAGCAATGAGGAATTGTCAGACCATGGAGCAAACCCACATGCTTCCAGAGAACAGGAAGGAATAGAACCCTGGTTTGAAACTAAGAGCAAAGTTCAGAATATATGGATATCAAGCCCAGTACCACCAAGGAACAAGATCCTCTTTGAACCTCAACATTCTTGAGTAGAAATAAGGAGGCTCTAATACTGCTCTCTGAGGGTCCTCATAGGTCTATGGTTCAATGGTTTTAGAGGCAAAATATAAGGGCGAGGGCGAAAGGAATCTCCACCCTGGTTGTCTTTCCCAATAAGAGCAGAAGCCAAGCAGACAAAGAATCCCATTGAGTACTAGTGGACTTAGTGATCCCCTAGAGAACAGCAAAGAGATGAAGATCAAGTCCATGCACTATTTTCAACCCCAAGGGTCTCCACCTCCCTCTAGGTTGCAGCTGTATCTAGGGGAAGCTCGCGTGGGAGGAGTACTGAAGGGAATGATCTAATCTACCTTAAAGGGTGGGATTACTGAGAATGAATGTGTAGCTAAGAAAATGCATTAAAACCATCTTCGGCTTTGACCATGATTGGCGAAATGATAAGCCCATGTTGCTATGAAGTTTTCTCTTTCCTTCCTTTCCAGGGTAAAAGGAGAGAAGCAAAGAGGATGAAGTAGGAAGTCCAAGTTGAAGTCCATCATACCAAGTGTCTATTTATCCTGAACCCCTTCTGGTAACATGGCCAGAGGTGTGCCTACGGTTGATTCAATCCCCTGACACCTCCAATGCAGGCCTCGGACTTCTGAGACTCCAGTGGTAACAGTGGGAGGCCAGTGGCCAAGCTGGCAAATGAAAGGACCTACGTGTTGTTTGGGCTGGGTAAGCCGATACTGCAACTCCTTTCCAAATTATCTGGGTCTGTAGAAGCCAGATGTATTCATTTCCTGGAATTGCAATAACAAAGGACCAGAAACTGGGTGGATTAAAACAACAGAAATGCATCTTCTCCCAGTTCAGGAAGCTTGAGGTCTGAAATCAAGGAATCAGCATGGGCACGTTCCCCGCAGACCCTGGGGAAGGCTCTGCTCCCTTGGCTGTCCCTGGGCTTGCAAGTGCTTCACCCCAATTCCCACCTTCTCAGGGCACTCTCCTTGGTGTCTTGCCACCATCTCCCTCCATAAGTGACTGTGTCTAAGTTTCCCCTTTTAGGTAGACAGAAGCTACATTGGCTGAAGAGCTCTCCCTTGTCTTAACTAATTAAGTCTGCCATGATCCTATCTCCAAAAAGTTTCCATTGTGAGGTCCCAAAGGTCAGAACTGTGACAGCTTTGGGGGCAGCAGTCCCCAGTGTTTTGGGCACCAGGGACTGGTTTCATGGAAGACAATTTTTCCACAAAAGGGAGGGTGGGATTGGGGAAGGAAGAGGCAGGGATGTGATAGGAGATGGAGCTCAGGCAGTAATGCCAGCAATGGGGGGCCTTAAGGACAGAGGAGGCTTCACTAGCTCACCTGCTGCTGTGTTCCTCACAGGCCACAGACCCAGAAACTTTTTGGCACCAGGGACCAATTTCATGGAAGACAGTTTTTACACAGACAGGGGTGAGGACTAGGGGGGAAATGGGACAGGAGGCAAAGCTGTGTGGCCCGATTCCTAACAGCCCACGGACTGGTATCAGACTGTGTCCCAGGGCTGGAGGACAGTGATTCTGAAGGACACAAGCTCTAACAATGGGCTTTTCTAATTTATAATCAAGACGTCAGGATTTGAAAGTGACAGTCCCCCAAGATTAAAGACGAAAACGTTTACTCCTTGTCCCCAGTGTCCCTTCACCAGAAATGATACATAAAGATGGGCTCCAGCACAAGCAGCTCCAAGCCAGATCGTGGTCTATCACCTCCCCCTCCCTCCCTCCTCCCCCAGCCCACAACTCTTTCTCCCATGAGCTGCCACTTAGATCATTCCCTTCGCCACGTAACACTGGAATGAGTCGTACCAGAGCTGTGCATATGACTAGTGAACCTCCATTATGTTGCATCCAAGAAGGAGTAAAATTTTTATCCTAGTCCATGAAGGAGAGCTTCCATGGGGAAGGAATCACATAAGGCTGACAACAGAGACAGGCGTCTAGAAAATGCCACCATGTCTGTAAGCAAATTCCAACCCTGGAGAAGTACCCTGTATCAAGTCACCACCCATTCCTTCAAAGCCCCACAAAGAAACAGTCAGGCTAAAATATTTTCAGGGTAGGGGGAAATAAGCATTCCCTTTATTCCTGCCTTTGCTTCAGGTACAGAAAGCTGGAGGGGGGAATTGTGGAAAAAAAAAAAAAAAGGCTCCATCATTGGTGTCTTCTGACTTATTATTTGTACGTTAGTATTATCAGGCTAGTTACCCTGAGACAGATGCCGAACAAGAAGCCGATCACATTTCCCAATCTTATTTGCAAACAAGCGTTCATTTCCTGCTTATCAAGGCACAGTGCGGGTACTTTGTCCATTCAAATCATTGTCTTAAGCCAGTGATGCAAACCACCGAGCAAGGTTCACCCCAGCCAGAGCCTGGACGCTCAATGTCGTTGAACTAAAGGGACAGATAATCAGTATTGAAAGGTGTGATTGCAGCCCGGTCGGCCAGGTAATCAGCCTCTGATTTCTCTTCAGGATTGTGGACCAGTTGGAAATTGTAGCCTAAGAGGAGGCTGGAGGGAATTATCCTGGAAGTGTAGTATCCCTTTTCAAATATAAACACCAGACAATTATCCCAGCCGGTTAGCCTTCCCTGCTCAGCACACTGCGTCCCAGGCAGCGAGTGGAGGGGACCCCAGCTCTGCCCAGGCAGCTGTCTCCTAGCCTTGGCTCCCCGGGGCTCTTCCCTGAGCTCACACTCACATCTTCCAAGACTGTCGCAACCTTGTAATGTCTCTGCAGACTGAGCTTCCTCATCCTGGTGCTTGTTTTGCAAACATTTGGCTGCTTCATGGGAACCTGCCTCAACCTGAGGCCTGAACTCCCTCTTGGCTGGGACAGTGAAGGCTTCTTGAGAAGGGCTGATCTCTTTTCCCACCAAGCCTCCAAGATCTGATGGCTTGGAGGTGTCAGGCTGAAATGAGTCTCTCTGCCTTCCCTTCAAAGGTGAAATGCCAGTTCTCAGCGCTCAGCAGCCAACAGCCAACCATGACATAAAGCGTGGTTGACTATTTCCATGGGCATTCCCGCATCAGAACAGGATGTTTAGGGAAGTAGCTAAAGGTTCAAAGCAATGCCCAGTCTCCTTTCTGACCACAGGTGGCCCCTTCTCTGCGGGCAGAGACACTGCTGGACAGGCAGGATCCATGTGCAAGTACAGCTGCTTCTACATCGGAGAATGCTTTCTCCATTTTCTCTACGGTGCTTTGCTTTAACCAAATTCACAATGGCTAACATAGTTAGACAGCAAAATAAACATGAGTGGCCATAAAATACCGAGTCTTCCAGGCTCCGATGAAGGCCGTGCAGCCAGCTACCTGCCCCTGGACGCGGAGGGAGGGCCCAGTGTATAAACAAAGTTTGCACGCAAGACTCCGTGTATTATCAACATATCGTTCAGGCTCCTGCAAACCCCAGAGCAGACACATAATTCTACATTATGTAATGGGAGATCAGCAAGGCTTTGAGAAAAGAGGCCTTTTGTTCCTTGGAGCCTTCTTCAACCTCAGGTGAAGGGATGTCTTTTGCACCCGGCAAAGCACTCGCAGCCCCCGGGGTGGGGGCTCACAGCGTCAGGCCACTGCTGGTCTTTCTTTCTGCTAGAAAGTGCTGACATTAGAGTTTGGTCCACTAGGCAAAGGCCTTCTTGCCTTCCGCTTAAGACTTAGCTCACTTTCATTGCACCATAATTTCTTTTTCCTCAAGACGTCTTTGTGAGCTTTTTCAAATGTCCAGAAAATTTGAAGGAATCTGATATAACCCCCTGTGAGACCTATTTTTAAGTTATAACTTTCTCTTGCACAGTTCTTGAATGCTTATCTTTTTCTGTAAGTGACATTTTTCAAGATACCTGTCGTGGTGGCGCACCCACGTGGTTGCTCACGTTGGCATCCAAGGGGGGCTTTGACACACGCAAAGACCCCCGATGTCAGTCCCAGATAGACCTGGGTTTCAATCTCAGCCCCTTCACTTGCCGGCTCTGTGACACTGAATGTGTGTGTCTCTGTACTGTTCTGAGCCTGAGTTTGCCTTTCCTTTGTGCAGGCATAAAAGCCAATCCAACTAACCTGTACAGAACACGTATTAGACACCAGAACTCTGCCATGACACCACCAGCTCTCACCTTCTCAGTAGCCCCTAGGGAGACACGAATGTTACCCCCACTGTGGAGGATCAGGGTGAAACCCAAGCCTCCAGCCTGTGGTTCAGAATATGCAGGACACTGCACACTTAGCTCAAAGCTTTTACACAGAGTTGCTTTTTAAAATATCATTCTAGGAGTATTATCAGCAGTGGCAACACTTTTATACAGAGCCCATGAGAACAAGGCAATAATCAGCACATCCCTTTGCCTTGCCCTCTAACAGTCTGCTCCTTCCACATCCAAGGCCATCACTGCCCTAGCACGGATAGTAGCACTCCCAAACCACGGGCTTACTTACAGAGCAATTTCCTGTGCAGCTAGCAAAGATTCTTCTGCCATACACCATTTTGAGGACTCAGATTTTAATTCAGAACACTGGATGGTGTGGTTGTGATAAGGCAGTGGGAAACGTTCAAATACCATCATTGGGTACTTTTATGTCATATCAGATAAACAGAATTTAGATACAAGCACTTGTTAAGGTATACCTTTTATTGGCCGTATCATCTTTTTCCAAAAAAAAAAAAAAAAGTGATGGAAATTTATCAAACCTAAATTCTGTCCATATGCTTTACTATAAACATGGTTATTGACACTGTGGAAATATTTCCAGACAGGTTCATCCCTTGTCTGTTCAGCTTAAACATATTTTCCATAGAGGCTGCCATACAAATCCTAAACCCTCAGGATTTTCTGGGGCTGGTATCCTGTAGATGATTAGCTCTTCCCTGTTTCTGGGGGTAAAACATAAATGCACTAAAACCAAATGCACTACCATCTTTCAGGCCAAAAACCTCTTGTCTGCTTCCAATTCTTTCCTCATCCTAAACTCCTCCAAACTCACTCTACCCAGACTCCCCCACAAGTGAACAGGTTAAATCACCTAAGGTAGGTCTCCTGAGGAAAGCTGAAAGGAAGAAGCGAAAGGGCAGTGAACTTGGATGAAGAACGTCCTTTGAGTGAGAGACAGAATAGAAGGCCAGAGATGTGGCATAGCTTTGCCAAAGTCACAGACCAAGTTGATAAAAAGAGAGAACCCAGGAGTTCTGAGTGCAAAATGTTGCCATGCACTGGATCAGCAATAATTCCAGTTGTCATTAAGTCCAGAGTCCTAGAAGCTGAAACAAAGCCAAGTATAAAACAAATGCTTTGGAAGCAATTGAACTGAACTCACTCTAATGACATTGCCTTTCTTATAGAGATGAGGTTTCATATACACCAAGACAGGACATTCTAGTGAATCTCGTAAGTGTTGCATCCAGGATGGGAAAGACAAGTGTCGTATCCTGAGTCTCCACTACTAATAGTTGAAGAAGAGAAGTTGGAGTTCAGGGGGTTGAAGTTAAAGGTTGGGAAAAACAGCTCCAGTCCTGGAAAGGGACAAAGAGCTACAGAGAGGCTGGAGATGTCAAGAAGAAGATGGACCACTGGCTGATCCGACAGAGAAGTTCTCCCAAAAGGAGAGTTACAAGCAGTCCCAGAGCCCTACACAAACGGGACTGTGCACTAAAATCTAACGCGGAGGAGTGAGGAACAAAGAGGCTAACAGGTGGTAGAGGGGTCCACCAGGAATGGATGTACATTCCTGAGAATTGCAGTTAAGGACTTGTTACTGGAGCAGACCATGCTGCCAAGAACTGGTCACAGTGATCCGTCCTTGAGCTGTGACAGTTCGCTGCCAGCAGCAGACGTTTCATCACAAAGAAACAACCCAGGATGGGCAGAGAGAATGATGTTTGAGGTGGGCTGGCGGCACAACTGGTGCGGACAGCCCTGTTTTTCAACATATCCACACAACTCCGTGGAGCCAAGCGTTCTTCACGCCAGGCCAGATTTTCCTACCCCACCTTGAGGGTCTGCCAGTTCTCGCCGGCTCTCTCTCCAACATCAAGCCTCCTTGTGAAATGACTGATGCTTCCTGCTCCCATCACACCCCAGCCCCAGACATGCCACCTCTCCCTGAGCTTCCACCCTATGGCTTCATGAAAGGCAGCCAAGGGGCTCTTGAGGACACATAAGCCCCTGTTCAGAAGAGGAGAAAAAAGCAGAGTCACTTCCTCCCCTGTTTCCTAGTTTTCTCCTGTGTTCTTCTCTTCCC
This sequence comes from Arctocebus calabarensis, assembly GCA_963573935.1. NCBI lineage: Eukaryota > Metazoa > Chordata > Mammalia > Primates > Lorisidae > Arctocebus > Arctocebus calabarensis. The sequence goes on from CAUYON010125730.1 coordinate 17,172, forward strand.
CCTCTCCTCCTCCATCCCAGACTCCCATGGCCACTGCTCTTTGGCCTTGATTCAGCACCACATTCCTGCTTCTTTGTGCCCCAGCCTCCCAGCTGCAAGGCCGTGGGGATGTTCAGAGAGTTATAGCTCCAAGAAATTCTCATCTCCATAGACCTGTCTACCCACCTCCCACCTGGCCTGCAGACGAACAGCCAACATTCCTGCAGTCCCACAGAGAGGGTGTGACTTGGATTACTCACTCAATGGAGCCTCCAAGCCAGCATCTTATGCCCCCAAAACAATAGCATTGTATTTTTCTTGGACTTCATTCATTTTATTTGGTTTCTCCTTTGATTAGCAGAAAGCACTCCTCTCCCTACCCTCTCCCACTTTTCTTAATCCACCAGCCTCTCTCTCTTGTTCTTCCGGTGAAATCTACCACCGCCAAAGCCCCATAAAGCCCTGGATCGTGAACTTGAGTGACGTCAGTGAGCTTGTTTCTCCTGGGCTTTCTCACACGTGGGAATAGGCTCTGGGGAGTCTCCATCCCATCTCTGATCTGTTTGTTTTGGAAGCTAATCCCAGGACGCTGGGGGAGGTGTTAGGCAGCCTGACCTTTCCTGTTGTCTGAGTCAGTGATCTTAGATCACTAAGTCAGGTGCTAAGTGTTGAAAATTAAAATCCATGTGTGGGGCCTAGGAGGGTGGGAACAAAAGGGTGAAAGGCGAAGGTGACACTTAGATTTGGTTGAAATGAACAAAACAAAAACCTATTTGCTTGCTGCCAAATCCATCCCCATCCCAAAAGGAGCTTGTGTATTTGCTCGGAGGCACACACCACCAGAAATATGACATGGGCATGACCCCTCCCGACATAAACTACCTCTGAAAGGGCCACAGTCTGTCTCAGCGCCCACGGAAGCTTCTCCAATCCCCAACAACCAAATCTGCTGGTATTCAGGGAATTTTTGTTGAATTATCTACTGGGCTCCTGAGTTATGTCAGGTTGCAAGGACACTCATGGTGTAGCTCACCTCTCACCAGACTGGGGCGTTTAGTGCACCCACAAATTCCACCCCCAGCTTCTCTATGGAGCAAACAGAGCTCACAGAATAACAACGATAATAAGGCCGGGCACTTGGCTTGCATTGGCTTTTGAAAATCCAGCTCTTATCTCAGAGCAAGCAGGCTTCAGACAAGACACCTTCTCATTTTTAGCAGGAGAAAACTGATTTGTTGAGAAGGAAGGTGTTTTACAGGTGGTCACACAAGACATTTATAGGGACACGTAGGTCACACTTTTTTGTCTAAGGAACTCCTGATTTAGGATTATTACTTGAAATATACAGGAAGATAGTATTGTATGGACAAAAAAAAGAATGGCTTTTTAGGCTTAACCAAATGTTCCAACCATCTGCTTAGGTTGTGATGCATCAGAGGCTTCAATTCTCCAGTCTCCCAAACCAACAATGAAACAATTCCCTCCCACTTAGCCAATCCCAGCATGTAGGGTGGGCTTCCTCTATGTCACTGTATGAATCAGAACAGGCACGATTCTTTGCAACAAATATCTGTTGAGCATCAATTATGTGCAAGGCACATGCACAAAGCAGATAATAAAAAATATTAACTCCATTTGTGAAACGTATCATCCTATCACACTCTCCATATATGTGCTTTCAAAATTCAGCAACTCACCCTTTCTTTTTCCTGTAATCCTGTTCTCAAGAAGAGATACTTTCATTAAAAAAGAAAGAACGAAATCCTCAATTTCTTCTGAGAAAGCACACACACGTACACACAACACACCCATACCTATACAAAACAGTGATTTGTCCAGTAAGATTTGCACATCACAGATGCCACCGAAATCTAAACTCTAACTATTCACCTATGTCTCTGAGGCTGTAAGGAAAGAAAATGAGAAAAGAAAAACTCAACAACACCCTACGGGAGTCAGATCCCCTTTCTATATTGACAGGTAATTGTTAGCAGAGATGGGCTGTAATCGCAAGCCATTTTAAAGGAATGCCAATTCAACTCTGTCCTGTTTAAAGAAGATCCAGAATCCGCCTTTGTTCCTAACCTGGGAATTTTTGAGAAAATAACAATACCTTCTTTCAGAAACTACAGGGAATCTGAAAGGTAGGGCTCTTGCTCTCCCAGATAAGAGCTGGCAAGCGTGGCGGCCCGCTGCTGTCAAGGAGGGATCTGGGCTTCGTTCTGTCCTGGTAGGGGAGGGGGTGAGTTGGGAGCACCTTCCAGAGAGCACCAGCCTGAGCAGAGGGTGGAGGGTGAAGCTCCAGCAGGAGGAAAGTGTCTTGCTTTCAGAAACGTCCTCCCTGTGGACTTGTGCACAGCCAAGGCCTCCCCAGACTGCACAACCCCCAAGTCTCTTTGGAAGCATCTCCTCTGCCATCCTGGCTGACTGCACATTTGCAGTTTGGGACTGTTTTATGCAGCTGATTCCTTCCAAGAGTCTGAGGTTTAGGGTTTGGGTGAGCTTGATCGTTAGCCATTCCCGCCTTACCTTTTTATTCACTGTTTCCAATACACAAAGCACTTTATGATATCCATGGAAACCTTCATGACCACAGACCTAGAACACAACTATGACCAAGTGTCAGACACGGGGAGGGCATCTGTGAGTATCCAGTTACTCTGCTTGCCCTTTCCCTGATTAGGGGTCCCCAAAGCGATGCCTCTCTGCAAAGTATCATGTCGACAAGGGTTTTAGCTAAGAGAGCAGCACTGCCTGGCAAGATGAATGAAGTTGCTCTTGGGTAGGTGAACTTGGGCGGCTGTACGGCACAGAGCGAGGCCTCTCTTAGACATTTGTGAAATGTTTGTGGCATGAGCATGTGCCACTTTTTAAAAGCGGTCTCTGTCATTGTTAGAGCACACTGGATGTTTCCAAGAGACAAGAGTTCCAAAGTTTAAATTTTTCATTTTTCATGCCCCCTCCTATTCTCCCTGGCTCCCCCAAGAGGGATCTTAACTCAGGGAAAGTCAATAAAATGTGTTACCGAACTAACTGATCTTCGTCCTTCTCTAAAAATCCTCTCTCCCATTCTGTACGTTGTCTGGAGACAGTTCTTAGCCCTTGCCCTCACCCCATGCCTTCCATTTCCCAACCAACTATACAGGGATAATTGTCACAATTAAAGGATGGAGCCTGGTTGAATTCTAATCTAGCTCTCCGTGGAGAAATCATTTTAACAATACAAAGCACACCAAAATAAGGGATCTGAGTTCCAGGTCTTCTAAACCACCTATCTGCCCCAAGGTCCTGAGCACGTTATAAATGCCAATCTGTGCTTTGGCTACCCTTTTTCCTTAAGCTAGCAGAGCAACCTCTTCCCACCTAATATACATGATGGAGTTTTAAGTCCAATGTTTGCCGTACCCAAACACGTGGTAGCATTCAGACCTGGTTTGTACCAAGAAATTTTTATCTCAATTCCTCCCCCAAAGGAATGTCTCTTTCCTCTACCTGGTCCTTCAGCATCAAGAGACAAATCGAACTCTGGGTAGATGGAGAAAATGGATACAAGAGGCAAACACACCTCACACCAACCGAGGTTCAGATAACAGAAGAACCACCTGATGTATCTCTGCCATGGTCTGTGCTAAATGCAAGACGGCCATTGAGATTCAGAAATTCTCAGCAGCCCTCTTCCCTTCTAATCCATTTTTTTTCCCACTGCAACTTTGTTTGATGATTATCATCTCTAAATGTGGGTAAACATTGCTTCCACAAAACCCATAGTCCAAAGGAAACAGGCAAGGCCAAAAAGAAACAAGGCCATGAGTAAACACAGTTTCCCCTAATGTAGAGATTATAACAACATAGCTCATTCAATCTTGTATTAAGTTGACTTTTTCTACATGAACAACCAAGACTTGATAGCTACTATGTTCTTGTTTTGTCATGGTTGTTGTTAGTATTTGTTTTTACCCTTTAACACCTAAAACTGTGAGGTTTTGGAGAAGTGAATTAACCACAGTAAACCCCACATTTCTCCTATGGAAAACGAGAAAAATAATAAAAACTACCCCAAAATGTTTTGGGAAAGGATACAAGTGCTATATCCAGGTAAAGTCCTTAGTAGCCCAGCAAGCATGTTAATAACAAGGGTTCTGCAAACATTTCCCCTTACTTGGAAAAGAAACAGTGTAGTAACAGACAGCCCTGAACTTCCAAAATGATGAGGACTTTCCCAGGTTCGAGAAGACAGCGCTCCACTTCCACTCTGTAGCGTAAAATGAGTTTGACCATCAGGATCCAGATATAAAAAGCCTGCCACATACACAGAAAACAAAGAACCCCCAACATACATCAGAGTAAAATGAAGCCCAGTGGTTGCTGTGAAACAGTCAACCGACACCCCATTCCCGCAAACCCAGGCAAGTTCTCCTTAGGAGGAAACTCGGGGAACGGAGGACGTGTCCAATGTGCATGGTTCAAGTCACACTTTGTTCTCCGCTTCTCCGAGACAAAAGCAGCCAAACCCTGATTAGGGGAGAAGGGAGGAGATAAAGTGAGATGCACTTCACAAAAGAGTGGAGTCCCTGTCTCGCCATGTGACCCAGAAAAGAGCCAGAGGAGAACAATCTGGCCGTGGGGCCCGCGAGCCTCGGGGGAGCGCGCCACGGTCACAGCAGCATGTGGAATTCCGTGTGTGCGCGGCATGGGGGGGAGGCAGGCGTGGCCCCCGAGACACCGGATCCAGAGATCTGCCTCTCCCATTAAGTGCGTGACCTTGAGCAAGCAACATACTATTTTCCGAGCTTTTGCTTCTTTACATGAGAAACAAAGAGACTAATTTCTTCCCCTTGCAGCCTAGAGATATCCAGGGAATAGGACTGATGGGGCAATGCAAGAAGCCCAAAGCAACAGCAGGGAGCATTCCTTGGCAGTGGAATTATTTTTCCGCAACAGGTCAGAAGGCAGAAGAGTTAACAAACACGTGTACAGAGATGTGCGCATGTGTGCTGGAGAGAGACGTGCGTGTGTGCTGGAGAGAGACGTGCGTATGTGCGCTGGAAAGAAAAGGCACGTCCTCCCCGGGCCGCTCAGAGCCAGCGTGTCTGCAGTGTGTGAATGGGTGTCTGTCCAGGGGAAGCTGTGCAGAAGAGTGATCAGCAAAGGCTGCTTCTAGGGGCAGAGGAATAGAGGCCACAGTGTGGACAGAAGTAGACAAAGTAGGGAAAATACAGACCTAGACAAAGCTTGAAGTCCTCTCCGCCTCAAGCCTGCACCTCCCCCACTTCCAACCCATACCTGAGCCCTCACTCATCACCCCATCCATCTGTGCAACAGGTTGCACCCAGAAGCAGAGAAAGCCATGGTGCTTTTGACAATTAATAAATAAACTCTGTCCATCCCACCCCACCTCCAAGCCAATGCAATGTCCCTAAAGCTAGTGTTTCTCTCCTGCTCCTGCTCCTCATTTTCCTTTACTTCTCCCTCTTCCTCCCAAATAGATGCCAGTTTGGCGTGAGCCAGGGGTGGGATGGGTGATTTTGGTAGCTACAAACGGCACAGACACCACACACCACACACACTCCCTCTTGTGTTCTCACTTTCCCTTTAAATCCCACCCCCTTCCCTTCCATAGGAGGGACTAGGGAGGGATTTGTGCTTCTGGAGCTCTGGAGACTGCAGTCCCTGGGGCCATCTGGGAGTGATTAGCCTACAGATTTCAGGTAGCTCCAGCCACACGTGGAGCCCACATGACACCGGCTAATTCCATGCCCACAGCTCTCCTTCTCCAAACAAACAGCAGGGCCTGCCCTTTGCAGAAAGAAGAAAATGCCTTCCTGAGAGGAGCTGCAGAGAAAGGCAGGGTCGTAACTGTCTCCTAGGCACCAACCCTTCCCCCTTCACCCCCCATTTCACTCACCAGTCAGCCACACCACCCGGCTCATCTGTGAAAGGGCTACACACTGTGCTTAGAAAAGCAAGCAAAAAACCAGGAAGAAAAAAAATATTTATTATCATTGTATATTTGGCTAGCGAGGTCTAGGGGTTTTAGAAGTTCTGATATGTTAATAATGATTTCAGTTTGTGGTATGATTGTTTTCTCAAAACCTGTAAATCCAGACCAGAAATGTATAAAGATTGCAATCTGAAAGCTTTATATCCAGCACTCCAAATATTCTCCAAAAGAGTGTCTCCAGCACCACGCTTTCTTACAAAATGAAGTCAGAGGGCAGGAAATTTTGAAGAAGGTGCCAGGACAAGGACAGATTTTCTTATAAGCGGCATAGGCAGCCATCTGCAGGACACATTTTAAAGGGAGCAAAAGGGCATCTCATTAAACTGGCCAAGGTGTCCCACTACGTGTCCGATGACAGAAATCATACCATTAGGTATTCATGTTTGGGCTACTTTTGCCATTTATTCCTTAAGTGAACAATTCATTCATCAGCATCTGTGTGGCACATAGACTGGGGATACAAAGAGAATAACACTACATGTTTGCCCTTGAAGAGGTCACAGCTCAGTAGTAAATGTAAATGCATGAAGAAGAAATGGTAACACAATGAAAGCCTGAAGAAAATGTTAAAAACACACAGAGATGGGGAGTCCTCAAGTCTTCACAGAAGAATCAGCACTTAAACTAGATCCCTACTCCCTATTAGAGTCTGGCTGCCTCTTAGATGGTGACATACTAAGCCTTGGTAGTCATGTACTTCATAGTCTAAATGAGTCGCACATCTTCCTCAAGATAGGTGAAGGCAGCTTTTATCTGAGAGAGACGCTCTTCCCTGAAAAGGAGAGTTAAAGGAAAGGTTCATAAGAAAATCTTCCCTCTGGACACAAAGGCTCACTCTTGTAATCCTAGTACTTTAAGAGGCGAAGAAAGGAGGATTGCTTGAGGTCAGGAGTTTGAGGACAGCCTGAGTAAGAGTGAAACCCTGTCTCTAGTCAAAACATAGAAAAAATTAGCCAGGCATGGTGGCACGTGCCTATAGTCTCAGGTACACGGGAGGCTGAGGTATTCAGGAGACTAAGGCAGGAGGATCACTTGAGCCCAGGAATTTGAGGTTGTAATGACACCATCTGCATGTTAGCCCAAGTAAGACTCTGTCTCAAAAAACAATCAAATAAAAAAGTAAGGAAGTCTTCCTAGTACATGAGAAAGGAAAATCTTAAAGACGAGAAATAAGTCAGTATGTACACTCAGGATTTTTTAGAATCAAGAAAAAAAACAATCTAGTCTTTGAATTCATTTTCAATTATCAAAGGCAAATTCATTCTCACTTCCTGGTTTGCTTACTAAAAATCAAAGTCCATGGGGCAGAAGTAAAGTTGGATTGGGGAGGCCTTGAGGCCAAAGAAGGGCCTAGCTGAGTTTTCATCCCATCCTTTCCTAAATTGTGCCATCTTCCCTGCTGGTGACCCTAGACTAACCCAAGACTTGGCTACAGCAGGCCTCAGTCCTAGCTGAGCTGAGGAAGGTGAGCTTGGAGGCAAATGTCCCCACAGACATCACCCTGAAGTCCTGATTTTCTCATACCCAAGTTCCTGGAGGAGAGTCAGATTCCAAAGAACCACCTAAGTGCCAGGAAAATACAAAGCAATTAGTGACTTTTGCTTTAGGCAGAATCTAAAGGGGGAAAAAAAGAAATCTTTGAGCTTCGTGAAACTCCACCTCTCTGGGCCTCTTCCGGAACCGCAACAGTTCAGCCCACTCAAGTGTTTGGCCAATGTCATGCTCTCCTCCCCCAGAAGATTTCTTTGCTCCTGGAAAATCATCTGGAAACTGTCATCACCACTGGGCTGGTTGGCAGATGTCCCCCAAAGAGAGGGTGAAGCACGCCGCACACTACAAGGCATTTCTGGGCTTGGGCCAAGAAGGGATGGGGGGAGGAAGAAGATGGCTCCATCTAACAGCAACACAGCATCACCAGGGCTGGAGAGGGATGGCTTCTGGGGCCCAAGAGAGGAAGCAAGCATCTGCCCTGAACCAGGAGCATGGGGTACCACTCCTCATTCATGCCCTGCCCATCTCCTTAGCACTTTGATGGAGTCAAAAGGATGGGAGGCAGCTGTCAGTGACCCAGGAGTTTTTTCAGGGAAATAAACGGAGAATCTTTGTAAGATGGATAAAGGGAATCTCAGCAAACATGAGCCCAGAGGGTAAAGCAGGATTCGGGTGGGCAGAGGCTGAATTCTGCCTGAAACCAGAGATGGAGACAATTTAACAGCAGAGGAAAAATCCTATCTTTTTTGGATGTTCCTACACATAGTAAACCCTCAAACAATATTCACCAAAGTGGCTTATTTGGGAAGGAAAATGATTGAATATTGAGCTAAACTGGGGAAAAGATGGTAAGTAAAAGAATGACAGGGAAAAACAAGCATGGAAAGGACACGGTGTCTCCACTGCCTTGTACTTCCTCTACCCAGAACTCTGCCCCGTCTTTTGGAGGCCTAACAGACGCACCACCCCACTCCCCCAGTCCCTGCACCATCACAGTCTGTGCTTTGCAAGCTGGCAAGTTCCAGCAGTCACCTGGGTTGCTGACTGTCATGCCACATATAGCTGGGGTTTAATTTAGTTGGGGTGCAAACTGAAGTTCTATTTGAGATTCCCTCAGGAGGCTCAGATGCTGAGTCGCTGGGGAGAAATTGAGAGTGGAGGTGATCACAGAATGGACGTCCGGGTAGATCTCGGAGTCCACTCCACTCGCCTTCCTTTCTATATGAGTGCAAGGCTTTCCAGGGACGGTTCCTACCACAGGGGGCAACCCTCAGTCAGACAGCACCTTTTCTCCTGGCTGCCAAGGAAAAACATCTAGACCAGCGGTTCTGAACCTGTGGGTCGTGACCCCTTTGTAACAATGAAAATACATCAGGGCATTAGGAAGGTTGAGAACCACTGATCTACAGCTTGCAGATGTCTCCATTGCTCCAAGAAAATAAGAAATCAAGGGAAAGATTAAATGCTCAGATACTTGAATCTATGATGACCCTATCCCTAAATTAACCAGTAGCCTGTTTATCTATCTTTTTATTTTTTATTTTTTATTTATTTTTTTTTTTTTGTAGAGACAGAGTCCCACTTTATCGCCCTGGGTAGAGTGCCGTAGCGTCACACTGCTACAGCAACCTCCAGCTCTTGGGCTTAAGCGATTCTCTTGCCTCAGCCTCCCTAGACTACCGGCGCCCGCCACAGCGCCCGGCTATTTTTTTGTTTTGCAGTTCGGCCAAGGCCGGGCTTGAACCCGCCACCTTCGGTATATGGGGCTGGCGCCCTGCTCGTTGAGCCACAGGACCCGCCCCTGTTTATCTATCTTTGCTTCCGGCATGGATATTTATGAATGCAGAGAAGAAAAAGGCCGTTTTCTTTTGCCCAGCGATGCTGACAATTTTGAGAGCTTTGGGGGCACCCAACTTCTGTAACACAACCCGTGCCTTGTGACCACACTTCGTCACACGCTCACATACGTTTTAGCCAACCTGGTAACTGGGGGAGGAAAAGCAGCAGGTTCCAGCCCAAGAACTCCGTGAAAGAAAAGCAATCTGCCCTTTCCAGTTGGACACAAAGACATTTTGTCCTGGAGACAGTGACAGGGACCCTATGGGATTTTCTGAGTCTTAATGATTTGAAAGGTGGAGGATCCAAAGACCTGTTCCATTTTCCTGTGTCAGTCCTAATTTCACAAATCACTGGGAGGACAGAGGGGAGAGAATAAAGGGTGTTTATTAGTTCACTTACTCCTTTTACTCAGTGAGAGAAAAAGCCTTTGGGAGAAAAATGGCACAGAAAGAAGAAAACAAACAAAACAAAACATCTCTACTTCCTCAAAAAAAAAAAAAATCCCTAACCTGCCTTTTCTGGCTGGCAGACACCAACACAGCACTCCCTGCCTCTCCCTGCGGACAAACGCTGGGGAGAATCAAGGAACCCGCGCACCCTGTCTCTCCTGCAGCCTTGCAGACCGCAACCGGTCCCGTGAAATGAATTTGAGATAAACAATGACAAGACAGGAAGCCCTACTGGTGCACAGTTTCTCTGGGGCCCCACTCCCGAAGCCCCTGGACTGTTTAAGGAAGCCTGAGTCAATCAGTCCGCCCACTCCCTACACTTTTATGACGTCACAGCTCTAAGGACCATCTGTGGTCAGGACCGGCATTGTTGTGATGTCACTCCCGTGAAAGCTCAGAAGTTGGGGGTCTAACCTCGTGACCTTGGCCTTCCCTTCCGAGGGCGGGAGTGGGGGCAGGAGGGCTCCGGGCAGGCGAGCCGCCAACCAAGGTCGGAGCTTTGGCCAGCAGGCTGCGGCGCACCTCGCCCCCCGAGACTCGCTCCCGCCACTCCAAAACCAAAATAGGGCCCAAACAGAGGCGAAAAGAAGCTTACTTTGGCCCCCGGGAAGCTATTAAGTTGGAGGAATCAGGAAGATGCTTTATTTTCCCGGGCGCTTCCCGGGTCCTGTTGAGACAAACAGAAAAGGGTTGCAGAAAAGCTACAAGCTAATTCGCTTTTCATTTTGACAATGTCCTTCAAAATCGCACCTTAAAAAACATGTCCTCCTTTCCATGGGTTAATAAAGACATTTTCTCCTATTAAGATCCACAATAATCACCCACCCAATAGGACATCTTAAAAAAGGGAGAGGTTGGTTAGAGCCCCTCAGAAATGAGATGAAATCATGGCACCTTCCCTGGGGGAAACCACATGAAACTCTCCGGACCATCGAGGCTCCCCTCTCTCCGTGCAGTTCCTGGGACTGAACACCCCTGAATCAAACGGTGATGCAAGGGGCAGGGCGAGGGGCTGGTGCCAATCCACAGTCTACTGAAGAAGTCCGAGGGCTGAGTACGATGCCCCGCTGCTTTGAAACTTACTTTACTTTTATTTTTAAATCAGCAAGGCAAAAACACCTTCAGTTTAAAATGCCTGAAAGATTTTTGTAAAAGGAGAAAGTTTGGGGTGAGCGTTTGGGGGGAGGACTTGGCCTAGGAAATGGTTCCCGGGACATCCTAGGCATGCTTGAAGGGTATCTTCTAGAGGCGCAGCTCCCTGCTACCACTACTAAGGAGAGATATTTTGGGTGCAAGGGAAAAGGATGCTAAAATGATGGCATGCCTTTGAGAGGACAGTCCCTTTGGGACTAGGGCCTTCCGCTCCACCCCCCCTTTTTCCCTCAACAGCTGAGAAACTCAGGACAAGTCCAGTCTTTTGCATTGTTTGGGGTCCTTACCCTCCCCCTAGGCGCCCCGCTGAGTTACAGCCACCTGATGCCCCCAAACCTTGCCAGGTCACCTGAGAGCAGAACTGAGGTTCATGCCCCTTCAACCCGACACCTCTCGCCCATCTCATCTTTCTCTTCCAAAATAGAAAAGGGAAGAAAATTGAAATGTCCCTTCTTGGCCTGCAGTTTTAAAGGGGACGGGTTCCTTAGTGACAAACGTCGGGACCAGTCCCCAAAATCAGGCTCCCGCTTGGGGAGAAGTACAAGTGCAGGAACGTCCATTCCTAGGCGTTTTCATAACGTGTTATCGGCGCTGGTAGGAGGTCTGGCGGTTGTAATGGGACATACACACTGGAGCAGAATGTCCAAAGGTCACGTTCATTCGTTCAGTCAACACATATTTATTGCGCACCCACGAATCTATTTGCTACTTTCCTTTTCCCTGTAGCAGTTGCTGTCCAGCCCAACCTTGTCCCGTCTTATCTGCCAGTTCCCTTCCAAAACCTCCCCCTACCAAAACAAAAAAACAAACAAAAAAAAAACTTGTATCAGGCGTGAGGGAACAATGATGAACATTCTGTGCCCAGACCGAAGTACTAATTACTCACAAGCGCAGAGAGCCCAGGACACGGGGGCCTGTCCCGCCCAGAGATTAGGGTGTTTTATCTCAGGGGGACTGGAAAGGGGGAAGGGGTATCCCCTTCTCCCATCTCCTCTATAGAGAACATCGCCCAGAGCTGACACTCTCCCTAGGACCTGCGCGCCTACTGAAAACGGAATTATACACCATACCTACTTCTGCTCAGGAATTTTGCTTAGGGAAGACGTGATCTTTAATTCTCCACGTGAGGAGAACCCCACTCGCCTGCATGTCTCACCCCCACCCCGGAGACGCAAACCTCCCCACCCCCCTGCCTCCCGCCCTGTCCCGCAGAGCCCGGGAAACTCGCCCCCGCCGCCAGCTGCTCTGGGCTGTGGTCTCGGCTCTGGAGTAGATGCAGGGGAAATTGAGTCCGGCGCCGGCCGGGACGTGCAAGAGCGAAAACCAGGGGTAGTCAACCTTGGTTTCCCGAGGCCCCCCCCCTTGGAATCCTGTCGCACCTCGGTGTCTCCAGTCCCAGCGGCAGACCTCGCAACACTGGCTCAAAAGCTGGTACCTGAAAGAGTTGGTGCGCGAACATCGTGCAGCGCGGTCCTAGCCTGCCTCTGTTCCTGACCGTCCTGCCTCTCTGGTCTGCCCTTTCCCTCCCTCACCGCATCTGATTGAGGATCCGGCCCGCGCGTTTGGCTCTTGGCAAAATGTTCTGGCTAAAATTGGGCCTCAGTTTCCAGATTTGTAACCTGAACAATGAGAGCAGTTCCTTTCTCTCTACCTCGGTCTGAAGTCTTCTGGATTGGGACTGGGAGCGTCTTCCCAGGATCAGGGAGGAGTCGGGGCGACCCTGAAAATCAGGAGGAAGGGAACCGAGCCCCTGAGTAGGGATGGGGAACTGAATACCAGGAAGCCCTTACAAAAACACAGGACCAACCCACTCGCGAGTCGACGGTACCCACGCGCTACACTTGGCCTGAGTTTGGCGCGCCCGGCAATGGTTGGCACCTTGGGGATCAGGGCCCTTCTCCCGGCCTCGTCTCCCAGCTCTGCGCAGAATAGAAACACCAGACATCTCCAGTGCTCTTTTTAAATCCGGTTCCATATAGGCACAAATTCTCTTAACTGAGTTGCCCAGAAGTGGACCCGCACGGGAGGGAATATCACGTAGGAATTCCTATTCCTGCAGAGAGAAATCTCAGCAGCAAACCAGTCCTGACTGAGTGGCGCACACCATCCCCCCGCAGCCACCACCAAAGTTTTCCTGCAGCCGTTAAGGTAGAGACAGTTTCTTGGCTTCTGGCGCCCCCTCTGGATAAAGTTGAAAATTGCAGCCCATTTTTCAGTAGACCGTGACTGTTATCCCACGTTTTAAAAAAAGACACAAAAATAAAAAATGCTTGCATTAAATGAGCAGAGAATGTATAAAAGACTACAGAAAGCTATTTAAAATATACAGTACGTATTGCATAAATGTATTAGATATATTCATACATGTATGTATATATCTCGACAAATATTTAGTGGACGATTCCAAAATTATCTTACAGTTTTCTTCACTGCCTTTATACAAGTAAGCACGGCAATTACAATAAAATACAACTAAGTACAGACGCCCTCGTTAAAACATCTGCCGTATGGTCTCTGAGTCTTCTGGATCAGGTGTCTAAAAATGCCCCCTCCCCAGGACACAGCAATGGGTCCACACTAAGCGAGACGTCTTCTCCCAAAAAAGGACGGTGTTATTTTTTTACACTACCTGAGAGTTATCACAGAGCCAGCCGTGAATACGAAGCTATTGTATGGAGGTCTCTTTAAACTCATAAACAAGCCATAGCGTCCTAGAGACATCCAATTCGAGAGACTTACATTCGTTTAAAAAGAAAATACTGTCGAACAGCGTTGTAACTTACTACTTTACAAAGAGTTCTGTTTCCTATAAGAAATGTCGGCTTCTTGGGAGAAAAAAAAATAAAATTAAAAAAAAATCTTCAAGAAAAGTATGAATGTGAATCTTGTAATAGTGTCTGTACTTTGCAAATTAGAAACAAAACAAAACCCAAGTTTTTAATAAGATGTGGGCCAATTCATGAGAATAATTTAATTTGAGGCAAACTTTTGCAAGAGCCCAAAAGAGGGGAGTTTAAAATTAAGAGGTTTCCACGGTTGTGCGCTTATTGGTGATTCTGAAAGCAGACGAAGATGTTTCTTCTGTTACAGAACGGATAACTCTGCCCTTACCCAACCTGGCTCTGAATAGTTCGTGTAAACATAAAGGTTGTGCTCAAATCACACTTGAAATACATCAGGGACACCGCCACCACCTTCCCTAGCACTCACAACCGTGTGCGGGTCTCAAAGGACGGGGCTAAAGTTGGAACCACGGACGATTCGCCCTTCCGGGTGATTTGTAAAGGAGAGCAAAAGCCGAGGAGCAGCACCACGCCGCCAGAGTGGACTGTTTTATCTGGCCCTTCACAAACTAAGTGACCGGTCTCGGCCTCGGCCTCGCTGCTGCTTTTGCAAACTTGGATCTCTTAAAACCAGAGCAGTTTGCAAACTTTCCCCAGCCGCACCGCTGCTGACGTTTTGTGACTCGCCCGGGAGGCGAAGAGCTGAACGTCCAAGCGGCAGCCCTGTCACTAAGGAACGTCGGACAATTGGGAGTAGGGGAGGGGGAATAGAAGGACTTGTCAGAGTTCAAGGTCGGTGTGGCGCGGGACCGTCCCGAGAGCGCGGGTCTGTTATGTCACCGTTGCCGCTGCCGCTGCCGCCGCCGCCGCCGCCAGCCTTCCCCCGGACTTACTTAGCTTTGGTTTTCATTGATTCCCTTGGCAAAAGCGCAACAGAGTCCTGACCAGACGCACCAGCCCCGGCGAACCAGAGCATGTTAATCTATTTATGTGGATTATTAGGGAGGAAGAACAGCGGGCGTTGAGTCACCAAAACATTTGCTTCAAAAGACTATTTCCAAGCACTTTGGGAGGAAGGCAGGCTCCGGGAGCCCAAACTAGGATACGCTGCAAGGAGCAGCTGCTTTTCGAATACTGCAAACTCAAGCTAAGGCCCCAGTACCGCGGAGAGAGCTGTGAAAAGAAATGTGGGGGGTAGGTAGATCCTAGTCTAGACACACACACACACACACACACACACACACACACTTCGCGCAAATACAGCATCAAAATTCTGACATTCCGAGAGTGCGGCAAACTTACACACTAGGACGTCCCAGTGTCCCCCGCCTTTCCCGCAACACCCCCCACCCCACCCCCGCACCAGACCATCCACCCTTTGGCTGCAGTCCCCTCCCTTCTCCTCCCTCCAACCTCTTACCCAGCCCAGCGCCACAATCCTCCTCCCCAAAATCCGGGCCAATCAGCTGCCTGCCAAGCCCGGGCCTGCGGCGCTGCGATTGGCTGAGAGCTCTAAGGTGAGGAGGAGTATTTATTAAAGAGACCCGGGGCTGGGAGTTGGAGAGCCGAGAGCGGAGCTCAAAACCGACTGGGAACTTCGGTGGCGCGGAGACTTGCCAGTTTCATCCCGGGAGCTTTTCTTTGAGGGAGGCGAAGAGAAGGGGTGCAAGCGCCCCCACTTTTGCTCTTTTTCTTCCCCTCCTCCTTCAACTCTCCAATTCGCCGACCCCCATTTGGAGCGGGCAGCTGCGGACTGTCCCCCCGGTGCCTTCCTAAGTGCTCCTCGCAGCAGCCGGCAGCCGAGCCAACCGCCCCGAGAGCCGCTAGCTCCGCGTCCGGGCAGCCGAGGGGAGAGGAGCCCGCGCCTCGAGTCCCCGAGCCGCAGCGGCTTCTCGCCTTTCCCGGCAACCCGCCCCCTGTCCCGGGCTTGCGTATGAATCTCCTGGACCCCTTCATGAAGATGACCGACGAGCAGGAGAAGGGCCTGTCCGGCGCCCCCAGCCCCACCATGTCCGAAGACTCCGCGGGCTCTCCTTGCCCTTCGGGCTCGGGCTCCGATACTGAGAACACGCGGCCCCAGGAGAACACTTACCCCAAGGGAGAGCCCGATCTGAAGAAGGAGAGCGAGGAGGATAAGTTCCCCGTGTGCATCCGCGAGGCTGTCAGCCAGGTGCTCAAGGGCTACGACTGGACGCTGGTGCCTATGCCGGTGCGCGTCAACGGCTCCAGCAAGAACAAGCCGCACGTCAAGCGGCCCATGAACGCCTTCATGGTGTGGGCGCAGGCGGCGCGTAGGAAGCTCGCGGACCAGTACCCGCACCTGCACAACGCCGAGCTCAGCAAGACGCTGGGCAAGCTCTGGAGGTAGGACCTGGCGGGGTGGGCGGAGAGGCGGCGGGGTGCTGGCCGGAACCCACTGTGCCCGCCCCTCCTCCGTGAGCCCGGGAATTGCGGTCCAAGGAGGCTGCGGCGTGGGGGGGGGAGGGAGAATGTGGAGACTAAGTGTAACTTTGGCTCACAGTTTGACGAACTTCTTGGATTGTTCAAGCGGACAAGGGGAGGAGGTGGTGGGTGGCATGGGTGGAGGAGAGAGCCAGAGGGTAGGAGAGGACTTGTAGGAGACAGAAGGTCAGGGCTGCCAGCTTTGCCAACCCGTCTCTTGGAAGTTGGGGGCGGAGGACTAGTGGATTTGCCTCTCCCTTCCTCCAACTGAGCTCTTCCTTGTAGCCCCAAACCCACGGAGATGCAATGGAGGGTGGGAGAGAAAGCCAGACTGGGGGAGAACCTTAGCAGGAAGGGGGGGAGTGGGACGCGGCCGGAAAGGGGGGCCATAAGGGGCACGAGGAGACTTGCAGCTCAAGCAGTTTGGGGGAAAGTTTTTAAAGGGTGTTGGGGTGGGGAGAAAATAACTCCAGTAGCTAGGCGTTTAGAGCGGCAGCCGCGGGGAGCTATTTTCATCTGCAGTGTTTCCAGAATAAAAGGAAAGGGGAGGGGGCGGAGCGGGGAGTGACCCGCTCAGGTCAGTATGCAAGAACTGAGATTTTTTTTTCTTTTTTTTTTACTTTTCTTTTCTTTTTTTAAAATTAGTTATGAGCTGCAGCAGCCCCTGGAAAACTGGCAGGGGGCGGGGAGTGGGGGGTGCGCGTAGGCTGCGGAGTGGCCAGGGTCCCGCCTCCTCCCCTTGCGGCCCTGACAGTTCTGCGGGCCTCGCTCACCGGCTCCCTCTTTTACTCTGCGCCCCTCCCCTCCCCGCAGACTTCTGAACGAGAGCGAGAAGCGGCCCTTCGTGGAGGAGGCGGAGCGGCTGCGCGTGCAACACAAGAAGGACCACCCGGATTACAAGTACCAGCCGCGACGGAGGAAGTCGGTGAAGAACGGGCAGGCGGAGGCCGAGGAGGCCACGGAGCAGACACACATCTCCCCC
Source organism: Arctocebus calabarensis (assembly GCA_963573935.1). Taxonomy (NCBI): domain Eukaryota; kingdom Metazoa; phylum Chordata; class Mammalia; order Primates; family Lorisidae; genus Arctocebus; species Arctocebus calabarensis. The sequence goes on from CAUYON010125730.1 coordinate 34,290, forward strand.
AACGCCATCTTCAAGGCGCTGCAAGCCGACTCGCCTCACTCGTCCTCCGGCATGAGCGAGGTGCACTCCCCTGGCGAACACTCGGGTGAGTGTGCCCCCCCAGGCCCCAGGTGCCTGGCACACCCTCAGGCTTTGACCTAGGACATTCTCCTTTGAGGAGTTGGCGCTCCTCTGGGAGGGAAATACTACCTTCTGCGTCTAATCTGGCCCCCCTCCCGGAGCCCCATGAGGGGCGTGCGCTCACACATACTCACACACCACAATGCCATCCCTGCATCCTAACAGATTAATTTTTTATTGCGAGGTAAAATGCCTAATGTACAGCTTTACAAGACTTGCCCCTTTTTCTCTTTGCTCCCCCACCCCCAAAGCACACACCTAGCTCTTCTGCAGGTAGCAATTTGGTCATTCGGACCCTCGGGCCCCAGACCCTCCTTGATAAAAGTCGTCTGTCGGTTGTGTACTGTCAGGTTAATCATTGGCAACTTATCTCCAGCACAGCGCGCCTCTTGCTCTGGAGAGGGCTAGGGTCCCTACGACACCCAGCAGCGGGGGAGGGTCCCAGGAGGGTTCCTAAGCCTAGGGCCTTTGCCTGACTCTTGTTGATTTTCCGGTGCTTTGTCCTCTTTTACTGCCTGCAGGGCAATCCCAGGGCCCACCGACCCCGCCCACTACCCCCAAAACCGACGTGCAGCCGGGCAAGGCTGACCTGAAGCGAGAGGGGCGCCCCCTGCCAGAGGGGGGCAGACAGCCTCCCATTGACTTCCGCGACGTGGACATCGGCGAGCTGAGCAGCGACGTCATCTCCAACATAGAGACCTTCGACGTCAACGAGTTTGATCAGTACCTGCCGCCCAACGGGCACCCAGGGGTGCCGGCCACGCACGGCCAGGTCACCTACTCGGGCAGCTATGGCATCAGCAGCACCGCGGCGACCCCCGCGGGCGGTCACGTGTGGATGTCCAAGCAGCAGGCGCCGCCCCCACCCCCGCAGCAGCCCCCGCAGGCTCCGCAGGCGCCCCCACAAGCGCCCCCGCAGCAACAGGCAGCGCCCCCGCAGCAGCAGGCCGCGCCCCCCCAGCAGCCTCAAGCTCACACGCTGACCACGCTGAGCAGCGAGCCTGGCCAATCGCAGCGAACGCACATCAAGACCGAGCAGCTGAGCCCCAGCCACTACAGCGAGCAGCAGCACTCGCCGCAGCAGATCGCCTACAGCCCCTTCAGCCTCCCCCACTACAGCCCGTCTTACCCGCCCATCACCCGCTCTCAGTACGACTACACTGACCACCAAAACTCGGGATCCTACTACAGCCACGCCGCGGGCCAGGGCTCCGGCCTCTACTCCACCTTCACCTACATGAACCCCGCCCAGCGCCCCATGTACACCCCCATCGCCGACACCTCTGGGGTCCCTTCCATCCCGCAAACCCACAGCCCCCAGCACTGGGAACAACCCGTCTACACACAGCTCACCAGACCTTGAGGAGACCGCAGAGGGCGAAGACGGCTGAGATGATCTTAAAAATAACCGAAGAAATAAATCAACCAGAATTTCCTTGGGACTTTTTTTTTTCTTCTTATTCCTTTAAGACACTTAAGCTAAAAGGCAACTCGTACCCAGATTCCGAGACAGAAACATTATCTATCCAACGCATTGCCAACTTGTTGAAGCAGTGGCCAAGCCACTCTGGGAGAGATGGACCAGCCGAATCCACGAGAAACTGGACTTTAAAACGTTGTTAAGAGCGAGCGTGGAGGACGATGGAGAACCGTGTGATCAGTTTTGCTCAACTTCTCTGCCTGTTTGGGACTTTGTAATTATTTTTAGCAGTAATTAAAAAAAAAAGTCCTCTGTGAGGAATATTCTCTATTTTAAATATTTTTAGTATGTACTGTGTATGATTCATTACCATTTTGAGGGGATTTATACATATTTTTAGATTAAAAAATTTAAATGCTCTTATTTTTCCAACAGCTAAACTCTTAGTTGAACAGCGCGTGCCCTAGCTTTTCTTGCAACCAGACTATTTTTGTACAGATTTGCTTTCTCTTACAAAAAAATGAAAAAAAAAAAAAAACAAAGAAAAAAAGACTTTTGTTGTATTAACATAAAAAAGAAAAACAAAATTGTGTTAGGAGATCAATTTGGGGAGTTACCTTTGCTTAATTCCTCAGTCTTTCCAATTCCAGGAGGAGCTGCCTTAATAAAAAAGAAAAAGAAAGGCCTTATTTTGCAAATATGGGGTAAACAATAATAGTCTAGAGAAGCATTTGGTAAGCTTTATCGTATATATATTTTTTAAACGGAGAAAAACACCTTGAGCCTTAAAATCATGCTGCTGAAAAATATTTGTGCTCTGTTTTAGCGCATTTCCCCCTGCCTTTGCTTGATTGCTGCAGTCTTAATAAAAGGCAAAAGGCAAGCGAAGGAGACGAAATCTGTTTTGGGAACCTTTCAGCAGCCAATAAGTGCCCCAGCGCACTGCCCCTGGTTGCCTGCGCGGGCCCCACGTGGAAGGCAGATGCTCGTGCGTTCAGAGTGTCACCTGTGCTGCTCTGAACACCAGCAGTTAACCTTCAAGACGTTCCACGTGCTAAAATTATTTATTTTGTAAGGAGAGGTTTTCAGTTAAAAAATAAAATCTTCCTTCTTTTTTTTTTTTTTTTAATTGACTTTCTTTAAAATAGGTTGTTGGAGCCTTCCTCAAAGGGTATGGTCATCTGTTGTTAAATTATGTTCTTAACTGTAACCAGTCTTTTTTTTTATTTATCTCTTTAATCTTTTTTTTATTATTTTAAAAGCAAGTTTCTTTGGATTCCTTGTCCTAGATTTGTACAAATGCCTTTTTGTCTGTCTGGTTTTTTTTTTTTTCTTTTTTTGCTTTGTTATTTTTGTTGAAAACAAACTGGAAATTTGTTTCTCTTTTTTTGTACAAATGAGCAATTGCAAATGTAGTGTATCACTGAGTCATTTGCAGTGTTTGCTGCCACAGACCTTTGGGGCTCCCTGAATTTGTGTGTGTGTGTGTGTGTGTGTGTGTGTGTGTGTGTGTATGGTGACGCAAAACAATGCAAGTATGTGTCACTGATATTCCCCTGCTTGTTCTGTTGGAGAGAGAGGGTACCAGGGGGGTCAGCCCACTGTCAGACCTTAATCTTAATGACTTCTGTGGCCGGAGAGTTTGAGGATTGCTTTTTTAAAAAGACAGCAAACTTTTTTTTTATTATTTAAAAAAAGATATATTAACAGTTTTAGAAGTCAGTAGAATAAAATCTTAAAGCACTCATGATATGGCATCTTTCAGTTTCTGTATAAAAGCTGATCTTTTGAAAAAGATATTTCTGTAACTTAAGAAACCTGGCGTTTAAATCATATTTTGGCTTTAGGTAAGGTTTGGTTTGTGTTTGTGTTTTATTTCACTTGTTCTCTGCCCCCTCCCCCAAACCTTTTGTTCTCTCTGTGAAACTTACTTTTCCTTTCTTTCTTTCTTTCTTTCTTTTTTGTATATTATTGTTTACAATAAATACACATTGCATTAAAAAGAATATGGCCCCATGGATTTATTCACAGGTGGTTCTCCAATACAAAAAATGATTGGACAAATTTTCAAAAGAGAATGTTAACTAGTGATAGCTATGATGTTTTCTTTTCTTTTCTTTTCTTTTTTATGTGCATCTTTGGCAATTCTAAAACAGACATTGAGGAAAAGACTATCTCCCCAAACCTAAGCAGAAAAATCTTGCAAAGTGCCACCACATAGGTCCCATAGAAAATTACACACCAGTAGTTCCCCACTCCAGCAAAAGGCTTGTTGTGGTTTTAACAACCTCATGCTTCAGGGCAAAAGCAGTTTCCCCGTGGAGGTCAAAGGGAGTATTAGACTTGAAATCAGTAGCTTGTCAGTAGACAGAATGCCAGAGGGGCTGACTTGCTTGTCTGAATTTAATATGGCAAACTTTCTGTTACGGTGAACACATACCAAAGAAATGGCAGAGGAAGCAGGAGAAAAGCAGAGTGTCTACAGGGAACCAACCTGTCATATTAACCCATTAAGTGATTCAGAGGCTTCCCGATTCCTCTGCAGAGACAAAGGGAAGAGATTATTTTTCTGTTCCCTCTACTCATTCTGAGCAGATGCAAAACCATCAGTGAAGAAGTAAGACCTAATCCTGTTTGCCTTGGCCCCAGTTAGATAGGGAGTTTCCAGGTTCAGAGAAACATTCAGGTCATTTTTCACTAAATAGATGAAATCACCCCTCCCCTCCCACCCTCACACGGGCACATCTTCTCCTCCCTGCCCCCACCCCACTCACACACCAGCTGATGGAGGAAGTGTCCCTAAGGAGTCACCTTCACCACCTCAGGCTGGTTTTACTACTAACCGGTGTCTCTGACCATCTTAACCAGAGCCCAGCCTCTCTGGCATTACCTCACCTTGTCTGTTTCGGCTTGTTGGATTCCTGGCCTGCATCCCACACCAGGATCAAGGCAACCAGGAAAATGGTAGTTATCAAATGGAGGCGACATTAGTACTCGGCCTCCTTTGCAAATTCCTTCAGCAAACATTGATTGAGGGCCTGAGATCTGCTGGGGACTGTGCAAATCCCTCTCTCCCTCCCCCTCCAGACGTCAAATTTTGTTCCTTGTTTGTGACCTAGCCTCCTCATTCACTTAGGCCCTCTATTCTTACAAAATCTCCATATATATATATATACATATATATATATATATACTTTTTTTCTCTTTTTCTTTTTTTGTATTGCCAAAAGTCACAAAGTCCCTTTAAAAAGTCTCTGGTGTTCACTAATTGTTGTCCATTTTATTCGGCTTAATCCCTTTGTCTATTAAAATCAACATGCACCACTCCACGGTGGCCACCATCTCCCCTACCAAGTCTATACATTCCTTAGGCTTATGTTCCTCAATGGGTGACCTTTGGCAGGCCTTCCTGGAGGCAGAATGTTCTTGATAGGTGACATGTTGCTTTAACTTTCTTGTGCCTTGGTTTCCCCTTTTGGTGAACATGTTTATAATTCCTCCTATTTGTAACAGGGTTGTTATTAGAGGAGTTTTATTGAAGGAATGGACTGCCTCTGAATCTAACAGCAGGCTTCCTGCATTAGAATTTCTGGGAGTGATACCCAGGAAAAGGGGGTTTTTACAGGCTTCCGGACTGGCTCTGATACACAATAAAAAACAAGAGACACTGAAGTACAGGGAGAGAATCCCTTGGAGTCCCATTCACCCCGATCCACCAGATCTAGTCAAAGTCCAGTATCAACAGATTATAAAATATTTGGGAGGAATTTTTATTCTAAATCAGAAGCACAGAGCTTATCACCCAGGCAACAACAACACACTGATTGCAAAGCTCAGAACGAGTCTTCCACCCCAGAAGAGGCTGGTGTGGCGATCCAAGGTATTTGTTTTTGTTCCACTCAAAATAAAACATTTTCTTTTTAATTATTTCAACAAAAAAGGGGAATTTTTAGGAAAAGAGAATAAAAACGAACTCATTTAGAAGCAGTCTTCTGATCTATTATTATGAAATAATATATATTATTAATAATATTAATATTATTTCTATTATTATGAAACTACAATCACGTGGATTAGTTTGAGCTGTCCGGCTTTCCTCCTTCAACTCCATTCCATCCATGCCCTTCCTTTGATTTTCAAAATGAACATTTTAGAGGCACCACTGTGGCACTTTTTATATTAAGTTAATTGATGACCTGTTGCTATAGTCAGAGTGATAGATTTACTACAAACCAAAGAAGTGAAGATTTCAGCACTCCTTAAAAGCACAATCTGTTTTTAAGACCCTCTACTTAATCTCACATTTTAAAACTTTATATTCTTTTTTTTATAGAACCCCCGCAACAAAACTCCAAAACTAAGCTTCACTCCTCAGAAAAGCTGGGTCTGCCCATGACTACAGCTGTTGGCTAGTCAATCATCCAAGATTGCAAGCAAGATACTTTTCCTTCTGTTCTCAACAATGCTTGACATAATAGAGGTTTAAAAATGCCTACCTTTCATTATGTCCACAAACCTGATGGCATTGCCACAAGAAACAGTGAGAACCTCTGCAGTGTTTGTCCTTTGCAGGGTCTCATGCCTCTAAGACTCAGCTGACTTTCATTTCTCACGTGACATGATCACTTGGGCGTAATAGCAGTTAAGTTAGACCTGCCCCCTTCGTCCTTCACTTTCTTCTTCCTACTATTTTCTTTTCTTACTTTCTTTGCCACTTCTCCCCCACATTTTCTGAGAGTCGCCCATTGACTTCTGGAGCTGGAAATGTCATTAAGGAAAGTTCGCCTCAATTGGTCTATTGCTCTTCCATCATCCACAGACTAGAACTATTTTACTCTGGCTTTCTGGAGAATAATTTTTCTTACAACAAATACAACCTGCGACAGGAAATTTCATGGGGAAAAAAGACAGAATTTGAGGTAAAATATACATTACCTTGAAGGTACAGTTAGGACACATCCCTTGAGTATTCAGGATTTCATAGTGAACCTAATCCCGTTGCCAATATTTCATGCTTTCACATTCCACTTTAGGAAAATTTCTCCTCCTCTTTCTTTCCATAAACATTTGTTGAGTATTTTCTGTGGATGAGGATACAACTGTGAAAAGTCTACCTTCATTGGGCTTACGCTTTCATGAGAAGAAGGCAGCCAAAAATAAACAGCATTCCTCGGTATTTTCTTTTTCTTTTTCTTCTTCTTCTTCTTTTTTTTCCCCCCAAAACCAAGACTCCAAATAGTCTGTCACATTGGTAGAGTGTCATGGTGTCATAGCTCACAGCAACCTCAAACTCTTGGGCTCAAGCGATCCTCCTGCCTCAGCCTCTCAAGTAGGTGACCATAGTCAACCACCCCAACACTCTGCTAATTTTTAGGAGATGGGGTTTTGATCTTGCTCTGGCTGGTCTCACACTCCTGAGCTCAGGCAATCAACCTATCTCAGCCTCCCGAAGTGCTAGGATTACAGGCGTGAGCCACTGTGCCCAGATGCCTTGGTATTTTCTTGTTTACATGCTATGAAAAGAAAATGCAACTGACTACGGCCCCTTTGGAGACTAGGCACAGGAGACAGCACAGATTGGCAGTTGACTAATTGGAGACTAGTTTCTGGGAGCACCTACTAAGCATCATTTTCTTCCTCTCCTGATTGTCATTCATTTTCCAGTGACAAGAAATTGACTGAATTCACATAAGATGACCCTATTTTATTTTTACCTTAGCCACTCCCTCCTGGCCTTCCCCCTCTTCTCCTTAATAAACTTCTATTTATCTCTCTACTTCTTGATGAACCTTTGATTCATGTATTTTGCAATCTTTTTTTTACCAAAGAGCCCCAAGAGAAGGATCAAGTACCTAGTATCCAAAGGGTCTCTTGATCTCCAAGGTTTGGTTAATATACCCTGTAGGACTATGGAATCAGAAATGAGACAGGTATGATGAGAAGTCTTTCAAGTTGGCTGTACTCTCATTGAAAAACATCTTCTATGCAGTATTTAAGCTGTTCAAGGTACCTCAATCTCTTTCAGAATATGTGCATTGATTGCAATCTGATTTCTTCTACCATGGAGCTCTTTAATTATGGAAATATCTTATCTCTGCATGTCCCACCAAATGTCCCAAGGTGACCCACCTCCACACCTATATGGCGTGTCTTCTCATTCTTCCAGATGGTAGCCCTTCAAATGTTTGTACAGTTTTTGTTTTCTTCCAGTCTTCTTTTCCCAAGCCAAACACTTCCAATGCATTTTCTATATGACATGGTTCCCAAACCCTTTCCTATTGCTCATTCTTTTTCAATGTTCTTTATTTTTTTTTCTTTTTGAGACGGAGCCTCAAGCTGTCACCCTGCATAGAGTGGCATTGCATCACAGCTCACAGCAACCTCCAATTCCTGGGCTCAAGCGAGTCTCTCGCCTCTGCCTCCCAGGTAGCTGGGACTACAGGCACCCGCCACAACACCCGGCCATTTTTTGGTTGCAGCCGTTGTTGTTTGGTGGGCCCGGGCTGGATTCAAACCCGCCAGCTCAGGTGTACATGGCTGGCGCCTTAGCCCATTGAGCCACAGGCGCTGAGCCTTCAATGTTCTTTATTAATAGTATTTTCTAATCAGTGCACCCAGAATTATTTCCAGAACTCCAAATACTTATCTAATATGGAATACAAATAAATTTATCATTCCTGTAATGAGAAAATATGCTTCTATTCATTTAAATTAACATTGTATTAGCTCTTGTAACAGCCAAATCACCCAGTTATGTTATGTTGAACAATTTCTTACCTAACCTGTAATTCTGCAGTTGATTTTTTAACCCAATGACCAACTTTTACATTTACCCCTCTTTGCAGAATGACATATACAGGCTCAATGGAAGAGAAAAAGAGGAAAAAGGATTTACATCATTGAGCCCTTACTTGGCCAGGCACTGTGACAGATGTTTTATATACATGATCTCATGTAATCCATTTAATAACCCTTAGAGGCAGGTGTTATTATTATAGTTCTATAAAGAAGAACTGAGGCTCAGAAAGATTAAGCAATTAACCTAAGGTCAAATAACTAGTAAATGGTCCTGGCAACTACCAGAGACTCTTCTCATCCCCTCAGTTTTCTAAAGAGAATTTAAAATAGAGTTCATATTGGGGAAGAAAGAATAAATTGAGAAATACAATTCTTATCTTGTAAATTATGTTATAGGCAATCTCTTAAAGAGAAATCTCTTTAAAGCAAAATCCAATCATATGATTTCCTATTCTAAATTTCCCAATGACTACCTACCCAATTGGAATAAAATCCAAATTCCTTATCATGGGATTTAACTGCCCTACTCCAGGGGTGAGCAAACTACAGCCCATGTACCAAATCTGGCCCACCAACTATGGTTGCAAATAAAGTTTTATTGGAACAAAGTCAGGCCCATTAGTCTATGTATTGTCTCTGTGCTTTCCTACTATATGAGTGGAGTGGTTAGAACACTCTACTGTTTCCAACCGTATGAGTTCAGTGGTTAGAACAGATAAAGTAGTGAGCAAAACTTAAAATATTTACTAGCTGGTCCCTTTACAGAAAGGGTTTTCTGACCTCTGCCCTGAGCAATCTGTCCCTGGACTATTCTCCTCGACCTCATCTCTTCTTACTCTCTATGCCCACCTCTCAGCCCTCTTTCTCACGCTCAAATCTCCCAAGCTCTTTGCTATTTCAGGGGCTTTGCATTTATTACTTTCTTGACCTAACCACCCTTTCCTCAGAACTTTCCCTGTTGTTCATTTTCCATCTTTCAGATATCAGCTCAAACGTCACCTGCTCCAAGGACCTTCCCTGACCATCCTAGATAGAGTTATCCTTACTGCTGTTGCCCCTGTTACTCACTGGCCCATTATTCTGTCTGTCTTTGCAACATCATCACTTCCTGAAATTATCTTTGATATTTATGTGTCTGGGTCCTCCAACTCAGACTTTGAACTTTATCTTGTTTCTATCTCACCTCTAGTTCACTTAGAACAGTATTTGACACATAATGGAACTCAATAACTATGCACTGATGAATTCATTGACATATTAAGTTTCTTTTATTTCCTTGGATCCTGAGATGAGAATCAAGTATTAGAAGGCAAAAAGTCAGCAATTCACTCTGTAATTAAATAATCAATTCAATGAACATTTGACGAGTGTTTATTGTATGCCAGGTAAGAGCTAGAGACTGAAAAGTTAATAAGATGAGAAGTCCGGGGGAAATTAAACAGACAGTAGTCTTGATAGTTGCGTTAGAGGTGCATGTAGAATGCTACACAGATGCAGAGATAGAAGCTGAAGAGAGCCTACCAAAAGACAGAGAGGGTGAGGGAAGACAGTTCAGCCACAAGGAAGGGACCATGCAAACAAAGGAAGACAGGAAAGGGCTTGTGCTTTGGGATAACTGCTGACTGGTTCAGTGAGACTAGGATGAGATACAGGTTGGGAAAGAGCAGAAAATTCATTGAGAGCTGCAGAGATGGAATCAGAGTAAACTTTGGAAGGATTTTAACCAGAAAATAGCAGGAGTCATTTGTTGTGTGCTTAAAAAAACAGAACTTGTTTCTCCTGCACCAACCCAGAGTTTTGACTTTGCTGTCAAAACCTGGGCATAGGGAGACCACTTAGGCATCTCATTTGTCGTCCACTGTAGAAGGGATGAAGAGAAGGGGGTGGCTATGAGAAGACTTGGGGGAGGAATTGCAAGGATGGAGAGTTAGTGAGATGAGGACCACCAAGAAGAGATGGTGGCATCAAGGACAACTCCATGCTCTGTCTTCAATGGTGGGGAGAGGTGGTATAATTGAGCAAAACTGCAGACTGTAGAAATATGTTTGGAGATGGTTAGATGGATACACAGGTAACCTGTGTGAGTTGTGACCAAAATGCAACTTTATATTTGCCTTCATTGACTCTTTTTAGACTTTATTCAGGAGCTCCATCTTTCCTTGGCCCTGAGTGTTCATTGGAGATGGCAGTGAGAAATGGGGGAAGTAGGGGATGTGACTTTTTCCATCATTATCAGAAAATAAGAAGTCCCCCTTTCATGGAGTTGTTTTATTTGTTGAAGTCTCATTTTAGTTATGGAAATACCCCTGGGCCACGTGAGAAATTCCTAAATTGGTTTAATATGAAATCTTCTCTCCTCTTCAACTCATGATTGCTTCAGGATGCAATCCTGCAGTGGGGACGAGGGGGTCCTCACCTTCTCTGAACACCTCCAACCTCCTTCTGCTGGGGTCTCCTTGTCCTTGCAGACGACTCTGCTAAACAGAACCCAAGACGGTGACGCCAATGGTTGCTATGTCTTTCAGAGGACCCACCATATTTGGTCAATGGAAACCCATCTGTCCCTTAACTGAAAGAAGTGAACACTTCTCACGTTTCATCCTGGACACCTAGATTCTGCAGGAAAGAACCCTCTTCAAAGCTTTGTGGGAAACCTCTCTTAAAGCCCCATTTGCTCAGCTTGGAGTTAGTAGGTGGCATCTCCATATCTCCCCTGGGGAAGAGGATGAGTATCCACTGATGGCAACAACTTTCCAAAAAGCAATTTCTACAGATTTCCTTTTCCCTGTCACCCTCTTCCCCTCCTTTATTTTATTGTGGGGAGGAAAAAACAAAAGCCCTTAAACACATTAAAATGTAGAAATCTTATGTGTGCAACTTGGTTTTTGATACTTTTGTGCATTTGAGCAACTACCACTCCAGTCAAATTAAAAAACATAACCATACCCATCACCCCAGAAAGTCCACCCATGGTTTTCAATCTCCATCTGCCATAGACAACCACTGCTTTGATTTCTAGCACCATTGATTAGAGCCTGTTCTTGAACTTCACATAAATGGAACTGTACAATATGTGCCCATCTTTATCTGACTTTTTGTTTTGAACAGTCTAACTCTGTTGCCCAGGGTAGAGTGTCATGGTGTCAGCCTAGCTCATAGAAACCTAAACTCCCGGGTTCAAGTGATCCTCTTGCCTGAATTTTTCTATTTTTAGTAGAGACAAGGTCTCACTCTTGCTAAGGCTGATCTGGAACTCCTGAGCTCAAGAGATCCTTCCTGCCTCAGCCTCCTAGAGTGCTAGGATTATAGGCGTGAGCCACAGTGCTGGCCCTGAACTTCTCTTATACAACATAATTTTTGAGATGTCAATATCATTTCATGGATCTGTAGTTCATTCTTTTCTCTTCCTGAGTATGAGCCTTTCAAGAATACATTCATCCATTTTCCTGCCAATGGACACTTGTATCGTTTCTGGTATGGAGCTATTGTGAATGAAGATGATATAAATATCTCTTGGGTAAATACCTAGAAATGTGACAGACAAATAAATGCTCAACTTTATAAGAATTTGCTAAGCCATTTTTTAAAGTGCTTCAATCATTTTACACTCTCACAAGCCATGAAACAGAGTTCCAGTTCTTCTATGACAATGCTAACATTTGTTATCAGATTTTTAAAATTGTGATACCTGTGTTTTAGGTGTGAAATTATGTCTCGTGCTTTTTAAAAAATGCATTTCATTTTCTTTTTTTTATATAATTTTATTGAATCATAATTGTGTATATTGGTGCAATCATAGGGCACAATGTGCTTCATATACATTCAGAAATATTTTGATCATATGCATTTCATTTTCTTGATTGACATACAGCGATTGTACTTATTTGTGGGGTACATAGTGATGTTTCCATACATCTTATGTGTGATCCAATCAGTGTACAAACACATCCATCATCTCAAACATTTATTATTTCTTAGTGTTGTAGACATTCAATATCTCTAATTGCATACATCCCCTCTTCCTCAATGCCTTATATGTAATAGTTCCCTTGCCCATTATTTTACATTATAGAAATCAAGGGATGTCAGATCTGACTACCCCCACACTCTTCTGGAACCCTGAGGTTTATTTCCTTTCTTTGGATGGAAATAAAACAATAAATGTTATTTCAAATATAACATTTGATATTTAGATATTTAGATATTTATTTTTCTTATGACTTTTGATTTCTGCAGCTACCCCAGCACTGTATGAATCTAGCTAGACCCATGTGGGGATGTGCCAAGCTCTGTGAGGGAGCTGATTGTGCTGGTTCTTCAGGTGCAGCTGGAGACAAATAGGGCTGGGGATCCAGGGCTGTCTAATGTGAGATTCTGCGGCCACTTCCAGACAACCAGGGAGGTGAAAGAAGTCAAGGGATAAGAAGGGGGAGCATGTTCTGAGTGTCCTTCATCTCTGTAAATTGAGAAGAGGCACTTCTCTTCCAAGGTTCCCCAAAGCACAGCTAGAAGAAGGAGTGTGCACCCTCATTTCCGTTCATGCTTAAGGCCCCTGGATCTCAGAATTACCGTGCATTAGCTCCTGTCTCCCCAGTCAACAGATCTGTCCAGAGCCAATTTTGAAAGTCCCTGAAATTTCTGAAGTCTTCTCTGAGCATGAGCACACATCTGACCTCTGAGTCAATTTCATCACCCAGCTGGCCTCTGTGTGAACCCATGCCTCCATGGAGAATTCTTGAAATCCATCCCATTCTCCACCTGCAGCTGTTTGGGGGGATTTAAAGAAAAAAAATAAAAATGATATGGTATTTTTAAGTCTCCCCAATGTCTCCACCCCTTAATCCCCTATTCCCACCAAGACTCCTCTCCTTCAATCTTTACCTGTGTTATTATCTGATCATTTTGATTCAACTGTAGTGTGAGTGGGCAACTATCAGAACCAGGCTTGCACCTCACACCAGATGGCAAAATTAAGATGGCAGGAAAGTAATTTGAGCCAAGAGGATATCAGCCAGGAGTTTCAGCCAATCAGCAGATACAGAGCCAAATAAAATTCAGCTGTCCAGCTAGAGGCCAGCACCCATAGCTATTAATAATCAAAATGGTCCTTGTGGGCATATGGTGTGGAAAGAACTCCCTTGCTCTGGTCTAGGCAGCCATGTTGTCCAAGAGGTCACCATCTCTGAAACAATGAATTTTTTTGGTTCATTTGTTACCACTGGACGGGCTCAGTGCTGGCAGTCAGTGGTATGGAAGTAAACAAAACAGAGAGACCCCACACCTAGTAGGAAGAGACCAACATTAAACAAATGATTTTTAATAAATCATGGAGAGTTAGATTTCTGAATGAAATATAGCCAAGGGAGTTATAAGCACATAATGACCTTAGGGTCAGGAGTCCCTTAGCTTCTAAAATTCATCATCTAAACATGCATCGCTTTTGAATGTCACACCAAAAATAAAAGATTGCTTAATAAATAAATAGATTACCTGGAGGCAAAATAATAATAATAATAAACTATATCCTGATTTGTAGAGCCACCGGCCACTTGATTAGCATTGGGGTTTCAAGGTTCTACTTTATTACTGCTTTTGTGATTCAGCTGAAATTAAAATTATAATTATTATCGGTTACTGCTGGTGGGAAGTGGATAAGAAGTAGCAAGATCTTCACTTTCCCAGAAACTCTTTGTCTCTTCTGATATGCTATCTGCGCTCTTCCCCCAAGTTGCCACATTTTTGTTCTTGATTGCTAAGAGCTATCTGGCCCAAAAGTCCCTCAGGAGAAAGAGTCCCAATTGCTCTTGAATGGGAGCCAGTGATTATGACCAAATGTCTTTTCTGCTTGTTCAGTATATCATGCTGGTCAGTTGTCAACAAGTGGGGTATTAACCTGCTGTTGACTTTATGTGCCAAGAACCCAACAAGCAACAGGTTTAAACAGCGCTGGGGGGATTTTATAGGAGATTGAAGAAAGAACAGTCACTCTGCACAGATAAACACCTGTGGCAGCTCTATGAGGCCTGTTTTTCAATTGTCTTTGGTCCATTAAAATATTGTTCAACCTCCACTTTACAGTCTGGCTTGGAGAATGAAGAGGTGAGGAAGGACGCATCTGATGGCCTACAGAATGGCCATCGTCTGCACACAGGATGCTGTTTTTGGTGAGACCCAACCAGCCAAGGAGCAGACTTGACAGACTGCAACCCCCCTCAGGCGTGGACCCACCCCACAAGCTGCTGTTGTCCTGACACAGCTGTTTCCGTTTTTTATTACAATTTTCTCCGCCTTTCATTTTTCAGGCCAAGGAGAAGCTCAGGGGGCCCATCTGTTCCTCTCTTGCCCTTTTGCCTGTTCCCAGAAGGAAAGCACACACACGCACGCGTGCACACACACTCCGCATCAGACCCCCACACAGTCCTTTCAGGACAATGAAGAACGGGAACCAGAAGTGAACATCGGCCACCCTCATCACTCCGGAACCGAAATACAAGGCAGCCTCAGGAGGAGGAGGTGATATCCTCAGACAGCCTCGAGGGAAGAGTGTAGGGTGGGAAGGGAGGCAGATACAAGAGAAAAGCCTCCTCCAGAAAACAACAGGCTTTCTTCCTAAGAAAGACTTTTTGTTTTGTTTTTATTGTTACTTAAGCTTTCCTATTAAAACGAAAACAAAACAGGGCTAGTGGTTTAAGCCTGTAGTGCAAATGATCTCAAGTCCAGAAAGCCTAAGATTAATGATCTCATCATGTCTTTTTTTTTTTAAAGTCAGAAACGATCATAATTAAAAGGGCAGCTTTTCCCCTCAAGATGGAGTGAAATAATACCATTCCTTAAAAGGATAGCCCTATAAAAGCCCAAATCTCTAAGGTCCCTAGGACAAAGCAACATCTTTGACAACACTGTTGCATGGAAGTACCCAAAGCAGGACTTTTTATGACTGTTTTTTCCTCCTTCTGTGGCAGGGGTAAGTCTTCATGTCCTGTCAAGGTTTTTGGTCCAGTGTTCATCTCCGGAGCCACCCACCTAGAAAAGCTGTTGCCTCTTGTGCTGAAGTCAGTTCAATTGGCTCCTGGCTTCTCCTGTCCTCAAAATGTTCAGAAACACCAATTTTCTTGTTTTTGTATTGTTGGGGAACCTACACTCTGGGTCCTAAAGAGCACTCGGAGCCAAGCAAATCTTTAGATTCTTTTTCAGGCACCCCTTTCCTCCAGGGGTCCACCTCCAGTCACCTTTCTGAATGACCTGTCCCGCACACAGCCTGGCACATTGCTGGCTGATTCATTCTTGTAAGCAGGATTCCTCACCCCGAGCTCTGTTGGCATTTTGTTGTAGGGGGCTGTCCTGTGGATTATAGGGTGCTTAGCGGCATCCTTAGCCTCTACCCACTAAGTGCCAGTAACACCCTTCCTTAGTTCAACAACCCCAAATTGTCCCTGGATATTTCCAGATGTTACCTGGGGAGGAAAGGGTGCAAAACTGCCCCAGCTGGTAAGCATCGTGGTGGGTCTGTGTGCACGTGGTGTTCGATGTGGGACATATTCTCACTCTCTCTCCTTCTTTATAATTTTGAACAGTTGAATCATCTCCTGCAAAGAACTTGAGTGAGTCACCCGTGAGCTGGTGCAGCCCGTTTCTTTCCCATGTTACAGAGATAACACCCAGGTATTTCTTAGATTTTATGCAGTCATAGCTTCCTGGTTGTTTTGTGTGGGGTTTTGCCTTCTTTATAGTAACAGTGCTCAAGCATCTGGACCACCGGTGTTGTGCTTTTCTCTTTTTTAGGCATTGCCTGTCTCTCTTAGCAAGTAGGACAGCATTGCATCACAGAGTACCAGCACATAGTATGCCCTCCGTAATACCTGTGAAAGGAAGAAGGGATGGAAGGTCAGAAGGCAGAAAGGAAGAGAGGGAGGAAAGAAGGGAGGGCTGGAGGGAAGGAGTGACAAGATGGAGGTGAGATTTCAAGGGGCTTCTCGTCAAATGACTGAATGAGCAGTTTTCCTAAACTGGCTCTCTTTGCCCAACTTCTTCCCTGTCTTCTTACTGGCTGGCACCGGTTTTTCAAAATCACTGAAATCATTGGGAAGCTTCAGTCTAGGTAGCCCTGGCTTTGGGCCTGGAAGCAAAGAGGACACTGCTTTATGATGCTTTGAATTTGAAAACCTCCCGAAATACAACCATCTCAAATCAAAAGCAACAGCCTGTATTTACATTGCTCTTTCCCCCCCATCGCTGAATGCTCTAAAGGGCTGCTACAAGTAGAGTCCAGGCCTTGGGTCTTCTCAACCACCTAAGAACTGAGGTCACCTCCAGATGTCCCATGAGGGAAAAGCAGTGCTGACTGTGTGGCAGGCACATGTTCAGCCCAACTGGACAACGTCTGACCACATTTCATGCAGGGCACAGTCCTGGGGATTAGGATCAGAGCAAGGCATGTCCACGCTTGGAGTGGGAATGAAGGGAGTAGTAACTGAGCTGGAGAAGGAAAACGAGTCAATTCATTTAATTGTCCCAACAATTTCCAAGGTCATCTCAAAGGGCACATGAGATAATGATGGGGCATTGTGTGCTGCCACGAATTGGCTTCCCTTTCTCTCCGGTGCTTCTCCACCAGGCTGTCCTGATCACCTTCCAAGTCACCTCACACTCTCCTTCCCACTGACCTCATGTGCTGCTGTCAAATCAAATCCCAAAGCACAGCACCTCACTGCTCCCCCCCACCCAAACACCAATCACTTCCTTGACCCTCTCTCATTTGTGTAATAAAATCTGGAAACTCTGCAGCCTTCTGCACCCACTTGG
Source organism: Arctocebus calabarensis (assembly GCA_963573935.1). Taxonomy (NCBI): domain Eukaryota; kingdom Metazoa; phylum Chordata; class Mammalia; order Primates; family Lorisidae; genus Arctocebus; species Arctocebus calabarensis. The sequence goes on from CAUYON010125730.1 coordinate 51,430, forward strand.
CCATTCTCATCTGTCCTCCCAGACCTCTGTGTTTTTGCCAACTTCGAGTTCTCGTGGCCTCCCTACACATCTCCATGATCGTTTATGCTATTCTTTCCTTGAAAATGCTTTGTCCCCATTGCCTCCTATGCCTTCTACCCAAATTCTGTCCATCCCACAAGTTTAAATCTTTCCCAAGCCCTGTCCTCTCCACTCTCATGCCTACATTAAAATAATCTTTCCTTCCTCTAAACCAACAGTTCCCAAACTTTGGGTTAGAGGGACTTGTTTCATGGAAGACAATTTTTCCAAGGACCAGCGGTGGAGAAATGGTTTTGGAATGAGTCTGCAAGCAACTGATTTCTTATGGTCTCTGTGTAATCAACCTTCTGTGCTAAGGGTTGTCTGTAATTGCAGTTGCTCCCCAGTGATAGCGTCACATCATCCAGTGTCAGATTGTTACAAGGAGCTTGCAACCTAGATCCCTCGCATGCAGTTTACTATAGGGTTCCCACTATAGGGTTGTAGGAGAATTTAACACCGCCGCCTTCTAACAGGCCATGGAGGTCAGGCGGTGATGCAAGTGATGGGAAGCAGCCGTAAATATAGAGGTACCTCCTGCTATGTACCCTGATTCCTAACAGGCTGAAGCATATATATAATGCTTTGAATAATGGAATTCTGAATTTGGTCAAATCTAAAATACCATTGACTAAAAGACAAAATGTACATCCTAAAATCAGTGAAATAAATGTGTTCTGATACCCAGTCTTTTCTAAGCATTTAACCTGTGCCATTGTTACTGAGCTTGTGTTGTTCCCTTTTTCTGAAATGCAATCTTCTTAGAGGAACGATCGATAACAGATTCTCTTTTGTGTTCCTCATCAAAGCTAGAACAATGATGAGGCTATTTTCATACACACATACAAAAGTAGATACTCACGTGTACACAGAAAAATGATAGTGAGAATGAAGAACACCCTTGCCCGCAAGAATCCTTATACAGATATTCAATTGATTGGGTTTTGCTGTTAAAAGTGTATGATCAAGATATTTTAGAAGCTTGACTCACACAGTTCAAAAATGTTGATTTATATTGACAAAATGTAGACATTCATGCAAATTATGAGGAACAGCACAATAATTGTAAGCTATCAAAACATTGGACCTGAGCTTACTAAGTGCAGATACCACAAGCCAGCTGACAGGTGAGTTTTCTTTTAATCCTCATGACATCCCTATAAGATGGGTATTATGATCTCAGCTTTACCAACTCAGGTCCATCCGATAAGTCTCAGGTTCTAACTCAAAAGGGGCTGAGACAGAATTTGGACTCACTTTGTCTTGACGCCAGAATATGAGTTCAAATATTTCTAAACAAGTATATCTAGTTGATATATCATCCAGGAGGCAAAAGATATTCATTCTCCTAAAAGTGACCAGATCTCACTGCCAAGCCTATAGCTATATACTCAAGAAAGGAAGCAGAGCACCTCAAAATTTGGATCCCAGGGAGGCCATCCAGGGAATGATGGCATTTTCCCCCTTCCTCCGAGGGAGAACCAGCAAGAGAATCTTACTACTTGGCACCCTAGAGGTTACAGAGAGGAAAACAAAGTCAGAACACAAACAAAGAAGCAAGATACATTGGCCTGGGTCTTCTGAGAAGCAGGCGCTGAAATGGGATTAATTGACCAAAGATGTTTTTAGAGGATAATGAGAGAATTGGAAAAGCTGAGAAAGTCATCAGACCATAATGCAAGTCTGACTCCCAGGTGAAGGAATGTAGGAGAGGTGATCAAGTGGCTTTTCTTTTGTGCTTTATCAGTCCAAGTAAGCACTATTCACACTGCACTAGGTGGTTTCCTCTGAGCTACTGCACCGTCCGTAGAGTACGGTGGGAGACTCAGCTTTCTTTACTACAAATGCAGTTAAGCTTTTCTCTTTAACTGTGAAAATGCCATGCGTGTTGTGGACAATTAGCAGATTGCCAATACAAAAATAAGAAGCACAAGAGCCCCTCCACTCCAGCTCCCACCGGATACGTGGGTGGCTTGCAAGTTCAAATGAGGCGTAAAGCAGCTCCACCAATGGGCGTCTTCTATCTATGGCGCAGATGCGCCGAGCACCTGTCTCCCTTGATTTGCACAGTGAGCCTGTGAGGTCAGTCCCTTTAGCTCCACTTGCTAGATATTCAAGTGAGGAAACGGCATTCAGAGGAATCAACAAGACACAGGGTTCGGGTAGCTTGGAAACTTAACTGGGGCCAAAAGACAAGGAGCTGACAGCAAAAGACAGGGCCCAGATCCTCACTATGACCCTAAGCTTCTGAGTAGAAGGGCTGCCTGGCTCATACCAATCCTGAGAATTTTCCCTCCAAACACTGTACAAGAATGTACCCTCGATAGAATAACTATGGAAAAACTCCCCATATTCTCCAAGAAAAACAGGTTAGTTCTGTTCCTTCCATGAATGTCAACATTGCATTTTGTTTGTTTGTTTGTTTGTTGAGACAGAGTCTCGCTTTATCACCCTCCATAGAGTGCTGTGGCGTCACACAGCTCACAGCAACCTCCAACTCCTGGGCTTAGGTGATTCTCTTGCCTCAGCCTCCCGAGTAGCTGGGACTACAGGTGCCCGCCACAACGCCCGGCTATTTTTCTGTTTTGCAATTCGGCTGAGGCCATGTTTGAACCCGCCACCTTCAGCATATGGGGCCGGCGCTCTACTAGGAGCCACAGGCACCGCCCAACATTGCATTTTGACTCAGGATTCAAGGGAGGAAAGAAATCTATCTATCCATTCAATCTTAATAAATTGTCTCTCTTATCTTTCCATTGTTAGAAATAAAAACCATTATCAAGGAAAAGGTGAGTCCTGAATAGGTTGCAGAATCCCCCCCCCCCACAGCATACCAGCATATATTCTTCAACCCCGAACTCTCCTTCCTACTCTCACTGACTGTACACACTTTTGCTCAGACAAATGCTATCCCAGAAGGAAAGAACATAACACCACCAGAGGTGCTGAACTCACCCGGTGTTTACTTTTGACCATTTCTCTTTACAGGGCCCTGAGATCTGCCCACCAGACTTTCTTTTCCACCTAAGAGATTATTACCCTGAGTTTCCAGGCCCTGAGTTCATTTTCGCTTCCAAGGGTCTCAAGCCATAAATTTCAAAACACTGTTAACGTGGCCAGACAGATTTTTAAGACTCCTACAGACAGCATACAATTAACCATCTCCTGTCAGCTGGAAAATCAGCTCAATAGCCATTCAAGTTCATGTCCAAACCCCTTTACATTAAGGAAGGTTTAGAAAGGTTCCTCAGCTCTTGGAACTAGAATCCCTCGGAAGCTGTGGAGACAGGAGGAACTCTAAAAAGGGAGGTAGAGTCAGCCACAGAAGGGAGAACTGGGCATATAGCACATGCCCATGTAGATTATGAGCCATCACTTGTTTTTACTTCCCAAATCACTTTATCGGAGCATTTGTGTAAGTCAGTCCTGCAAGGTATCAGCCTCTTCCTTTTTTCACCAGTCTGCTCTGTCCCTGTAAGTTTATGTGCAAGTGTGTGCTTAAGTGGAACAAAGGGTGAAATGGCCAAGTGGATGGGCAGGCTTGTCAGCAGCTGAAGGCATCAGCATGGATCATAGAGTCTACAGATCATCCCTCCAGTGAAGCAGAAAGAAATACTGGTGCACTGAGCAAATCTCCTTGGTATTGGGGCCCGGCCACCCACTCGGTAGAGAGTCTCCATAGCCAAGCGCCACGAGGAAAGATGCCAGGAGCAAATGCCCGGGTCTTCCCAAGGAAAGGATAGGACAAGGTTGCTTGCTATTCAGAAGACTTCCTGAGCCCCCAGGGTGGAACTGATATATGTAAAAGATGAACAGGTGAGCCTTCCACGATTTTGGCTCAGTTTACATTGCTGGTTCAATTTTTCTATTTTCACTATTTTTCTGCTCTTCCACCATTCTAAGCTTCATTCACACTGAATAATGTATTTTTCCTTCTTCTGTTTCTCCCCTTCCCTCTCCTCCTCCATCTCCAAATATCTTGGGCTCAGTTTTGCTTTTTATCCCTCCTTCCATCTGGGATGCCTTTCCCCTATCACTCTGCATGTGCAAATTCCACCTGGATGTCAAATCTCGTCTTAAACATTACCTCTGTCACGAAGCCTTCTTTCATTTCCCCAAATCCCACTATATGGCAATAAGAACTTTGTCTTGGAATGCTACTCTTTGTCATCACATCTTATCTCCTGTTGTTAGATTGTACATTCTTTGGAGGCACAAGTCATGTTCAATTCATCCTGATAGATCTGGAAAGAATAGGAGGTGAGATGATTAAGTTCACAAACTCATCCTAAAAAACAGATGCTAACACCTCATTGCTGAGTCTTACTGTGGTCACCTTTGAGGTACTCTCCTTGGGAAGCTCTGCACCTTATTGATCAATCTCACTATTGTGGTCACCTTTGAGATATTCTCCTTGGGAAGACCTGCACTGACACCAGCGCCTAGTTCACTCTTCAAAGCTATTTTGGAACTCTTTCTAGAATGGCCACCAGAACCGTCAGCATACAAGGTCAGACAATTACATCCATGAACTTGTCCTAGAAAAAGTGCTATATAACTCATTGCTGAATATTGCTATGGTCACCAGATGGCCAAGGGGAATACTTCAAAGGTGACCACAGTAATATTCAGTGATCTGACACTTTTTCTGGGATGAGTTTGTGAACTTAATTGCCTGATCTGGTAAAACAACATCTCAGATACGGTATGCATATAGACCCTCCACAAAAACTAATATGCTAATGAACTTGGAAGTCAGGGGGCAGGCAGAAAGATATGCTGGTGAGACAGCTTCATCTTCATATACTTTTTCAGCTTGTCCAAGACCAAAGTCATCTTATCTTCCATGTCTTTATTACCTACTAGAGTGGGGTGCCCCATGGCCCTTCAGTTAAAAACTCACACTAAATGTCCACCAACCCGGGAATGGATTAATGAGCTGTGGTATATGTACACCATAGAATACTATTCAGCCATTAAAAAAGATGGAGACTTTGCAGCCTTTGTGTTAACCTGGATGGAAGTGGAACACATTATTCTTAGTAAGGCATCATAAGAATGGAGAAGCAGGGCGATGCCTGTGGCTCAGAGGAGTAGGGCACCGGCCCCATATGCCAGAGGTGGTGGGTTTAAACCCAGCCCTGGCCAAAAATAGTTTAAAAAAAAAAAAAAAAAGAATGGAGAAGCAAGAATCCCATGTACTATTCTGATATAAAGACAATTAATTACCTAGTACATGGTGGGGGGTAGGGGAAGAGAAGAGCAGAGAGAAGAAAGGAAGGAGGAGGTGGGAAGTCACAGTATGTGACACACCTTTGGGGGGGTGGGACACAATTATAAGAGAAAAGGACCTAACAAATGCAACCAGTGTAACCTGGTTCTTTATACCCTCAATGAATTCCCAACAATTAGAAAAAAGAAGAAGAAAAAAAACCAACCCTCACACAGCATCCTCCACTCTTGCATTCAATCAACCCCCAAGACCTCCTGACTCTCCCTTATACCCCTTTGCTCCATACCCTCTTCCCTACAACCACTGCCCCCTGGATCACTGCAGCTTCCTTCTTATCGGTTTCACCAACCCCAAGGTTACACTCCTGCAGTTCATATGCTATGTTGCCTAAAGAGTGATCAGCCTAGAACAATTCTGATTATACCAGTCTCCCAGGCTAACTTAGTGTTTCAAAGGCTCCCCTTGTTCATAGGATAAAGTTCCATCTCTTTAATACAGCCTGGAAAGTTCTCGGTGATACATCTTCTCTCTACACTGAACAGCTTTATGTCTCATCTGTCCTTGCTTTGCTGTTTAAGGTGAAGCAATACCACAGTGCCTTTCTCACAGCTGTGGCTGCACCTGATAGGTTCTCTCCCCTAGTCCCCAACCCCTTCCCCTGGGTCACTCTTACTCATCCTCCAAGCCTGAGCTGTGAGTCAGGATGCCTCCCCCTGCTCCTGATCTGGGGAAGCCTCTCTGCCCAGCTCTCGGAGCACATTGCTGCCCTCTCTTTCCTGCTATTTACTGCACTATATTGCAAGAATCTGTTTTCATACCTGCTTCTCCTGTGAGACCAAGACTTCTGTGAAGACAATGACATTTGCAGCCAGAGCAAAGAGCACATTCTCCCTCTTTCTGCTCATTTGTGTATGCATTTGGGGCAGTACGGTGGAAAAGTTTATTTCCTAATCACCAAGATTTCCATTACTTCAAAAGACTCCAAAGGAAAACATGCTGCTCCAAGGCCTGTTGTGGTGGCTCACGCCTGTCATGCCAGCACTCTGGGAGGTTGAAGCGGGAGGATGTCTTGAGCTTAGGAGTTCAAGAGCAGACTAAGCAAGAGTGAGATATGTTTAGCCCTCCAACAGCCCCCCATCTCTACTAAAAATAGAAAAAAAAGCTGAGTGTGGTCACACTGTAGTCCCAGCTCCTGGGGAGGCTGAGGCAGGAGGATTGCTTGAACCCAGGTGTTAGAGGTTGCTGTGAGCTAGGTTGATACCATGACAGTCTAGCCTGCCACAGAGTGAGACTGTACCTCAGAAAAATAAAAATGTTATCCCAAGAGGGATCAGGATTCTTTCCTAACTGGTACCTTTTCTCTGGTTCATTCTGACAAGATTGAAAGAGTTGATGGAAACTCGTCAACTTCTCTGTGCCCAAGCCAGACGCTCTCTTCACAAGATGACTTCATTAATAACATATCATTCTTTTAACCATATTCAAAACTTAGATGCGTCAAGAAATTGAAAATCAAAAAATTATAATCAAATAAACTACACTGAAATTTCCTCGAACTGGGAAAACATTTTTACCCTTTTAAAACCTGGAAAGCACCATGATTTGGTCTGCAAATGACAACATCCCCAGTGGCATCTATTCAATAAGAAAAATCTCGAGAAAATATTTTTTTAATTTACCAAGTTCTGAAATGACAGCCAAATGCAATCTAGGCCTTGAGCTGGCTATTGGCAATCTATAGAAGTGCAGATTATAACTTTCCACCTAAAGCTACTATTCTATTTTTCTTTTTAACAAATCAAATTAAAAAGTCCTTTTTTTCCCCCAAACCAGAGCCTGGGCTCTTTGGACTTTGCCATCCATCCTTGGCCTAAGTCTCTCTTCACCATGGCAGCTCTGGGGAACACCTTTGCTCCTGCCCACAGCTAGGCTATGGGAACACCTTGCGTGAAAGCAGCTTGCAGAGGTGAGGAACAGAGTCTGGAGAGAAGAAGCAGCAAACAGCCGTGTGGTCCAAAAGCAATTAGGCCTGGGCTGTCTTTCCATCTGCAGATCAGAATCAAAGTTATTATTTATGCCGCACTGTCAGTTCAGCTGGATTTTGACTGAAGCTTTATCACAGCCTGGTTAATTTACAACAGTGCTTCTAGACAGGAAAAAAAATACATTATGAGTTCCAAACAACACTGTTGCAAATGAAGGTTTGGAAAAATGGTCTGAGTTTTAAGATGGAGATGACAAATATCTTTGTTAACAAATCGTTAAGATTGGAGTCAACATTCTTTGCCGCTTGCTCAGCTTCCAGCTCTTACGGAGCTTCTCCTTAAATCATATAGCCCATCGTTTTCCCATCAAAGCTGTGACCAAGTTTAATGATCTTCCTCGTGATCATCTCCGTGCAATTGACCTTTGAAACTAAAATTCTCAGGGCTTTACTTTGGACTGTTTTAAATTTCATGTTGCTTGTTTTGATCCACAGCTCACCAGACTTCTCAAATTATTCTGAATTTTGACTTGCGATGCTACAGTATTACTTATTCTTTCCAATTGTTGATTGTAAATACTGGATGAAATCAGAAGTCTTTCTTTGATGATATCGTCTGATTTTTATTGATTGAAATGTTGAGTAGGACTATGGCCAAGTAGAATCCAAATGACCCTCCCCTGGATATTTTTTTTTAATAGTAACACCAATCTGGCATGGGACAACTGGGAAATGTTTGTAAGATACGGCCACTGTAGGCAAAAGGGCGAGTAGGCTTCCCATGCTCTCAGATCTGTCCATCCTGCCGTGGGTACCACCTGAGTATCTGTAGAGCCTCTGGAATTGGGACCAGACAGCCAGTCAGTTCTCATCACACCCTCTGTTCAAGACCTTATGAAAAGTTCAGTTTAGAATCTCTACCTGTTTGAATTTCATGCAGTGAATATACCCATTTGATAATATACAAAACTAAATGTTTGTGTTTTTCAAAACTGAGCACAAATTTTAAAGAGGGTGTGAGAAATGCAGCCCAAGTGCCCACATCATACTCTCCAGGCCTGCACGTGGGTAGGTCAGGAGCCCTGTTAACTAAGATGTTTTTATTTCTCCTCCTTGGGACACTGTGAGACAAAGCTGAGCAGCTGGAAAGCACCTTGAAATGAAGATATTTCTGGCAATCAAATCTCATTCTGGGCAAGAGAGAACATTTCATGCCATGAGACGCTCTGTAGATAAGCCCTCTAGAACTTGTAACAATCACAGTGAAATTAGTTAGACTCATCAGTCATCTTACGAGCCTCCCCCTTGTCAAGCACAGAGATAGATCCTTTCCAAGGGCACTATTGAAGCCCACGAAGCTGGAGGCAGGAGCTGGCATGGTGGGGGGTGGGGGAGCATGGGGACTTGGTTAATGCCGTCAGTCACCTAACAATTCAGGGGACCTTCTAAAAGAAATGAGGACCCATGGAGGCTGTAGAGTAGGAGAGCTAACTACAGGAGAAAAAACATAGTCATCCCCAGCATTCATTGGGTATTTACAATGTCCCAGGCCTATCCTAAATTCCTTATGTGGGCCAGGCGAGGTGGCTCATGCCTATAATCCTAGCACTCTGGGAGGCCAAGGTGGGTGGATTGCTTGAGCTCAGGAGTTCGAGACCAATCTGAGACCCTGCCTCTATCAAAGATAGAAAAACTGAGGCTTGAGGCCAAGAAGGTGGGGTTTCTGTGAGCAATAATGCCATGGCACTCTAGTCAGGGCACCAGAGTAGAGCCTATCTCAAAACATTAAAAAAATAAAACCATAATAAATAAATTCCTTACATGTCTTCTCTGAGCCAAACAACAGCCTAATGGGGAAAGGTACTATTATCTCAATTCCACCTGTGAAGAAGCTAGGGCGGCAGAGAGTTAAGTCTAAAGGGCAACATCAGACAGCTGCTAAACGGCAGAGACGGATTTGAATTCAGATCACTTGGCTCCAAACCCTACTCTTGACTTCTCCAGCCTCTCCCAGTACAGTCAGTGATGCAAGCAAAACTGAGCGGCCGGCTGCTTCATGCCAAGTTTTAAGTCATTCTCCAAAGGAGTGGTGATGGAAACACTTCAAGAGAAGGGCTTACACTGAAACAGAATTCAAGGTGTTGTCTCCGCCCTTCCCCCACACACCCCACTCCCACCCTGAGCCTTGGTATCCTCTGCCCCACCTGCTCCCACGGACTGTGCCCCAATATCTCCAATAACTGCTAGATTGGCAGGATTAAGGATCCATTTGTTTTCAATTAGACAATACACACTTAGACCTCCTTCTTGGTCATTTCGTAAGAGGTGGGAGGGAGAAATATGAGTCTGGGGAGGTATTGAAAAGCATTCCTTCTATCTCACAGCATTCTCTCCTCTCCACTAAGAGAGCCCACCCCAAGGGCACATTGAGGGACCCGGGCTCTCCAGTGTGCCGGGAGGAGGGGCAGTGGGGAAGGGGGAGGAGGAAGAGGTTGCCTCCTCAAAGGAAGAGCCTTTTCCCATGGAAATGCACTGTGGCTGGTGCTCATTAGCATTCGTATGCATAATAAGAGTTCGGGCTATTGTCATGCAAATTAATTCGGATGACAACACTCTCTCCTGGACAACACCGCCCCAGCGCAAGGAAGTTTCTCACACCCGGCTCTACAGCATCTTTCATTAATTATTTTTCTCCCCTTCGCTCCTGCAAGGTCTGTTCTCAGCTACATAACCCCCGTCCCCCACATCCCAGCTGCTGCCAGCTACTTCTCATGCTGGAGCGGTTAGTTGAGCAGAGAAAGGAAATAAAATATTAAAAAAAAAAACAAACACTAGCATAGCATCTGTATTGAGATCGATAGTGAAAAAGTAGAGCCGGACTGGACGGAGAGATCTAGTATCTTCAGGCATCCACGTGGCAGGAGCTGTCTTCTTTCTTCCTTATGCCATCATGGTAAGAATCCGAGCAGCACCTCTTTCCCCAGTGGGCAGCATTCTCCTGTCTGTCACTGGCCGATCAGATGGATTCTGTGGGTTTGGCTACAGAGGGGTGACTCACCCTTGCCATTGTTGGTGCTGCCAACCTCTTTCTTCTGGCCACTGACCAAGCCTTCCTGCTTGTCCACATCGGCAGGCTTAAGCTCAGCCACCAGGCCACTGCCACCACCACCACTGGCTGAGACCAGCTTTTGCCCTGAAGGGAGTTAGCTCACTGTCAATTCTAACCCAGGAGCCAAGAGAAAGAGCAAATAAGGGTGGCCTCGACCAGGCCAGCGAGCCCCAGCAGGATCACTCTGCAGGTGCCAGCTCTGCATTCATCCTGTTTCCATCTCCTGAGTCCCTGGATGTCCCAAGTCCTCCCCACTCTAAGCATCTGTTCCCCAAAGCCTAAAGTTGAGAGCTGGCCCTCTCTTCTTACTTCCAGAAAATGCCTCCTTAGCATTGAAGACTAGCTAAAAGCCCAGTTCCGCCGTCTGAAGACCAAGTTCAAATCCTGGCTGTCTATTTTCTACCTACATGATCTTAGGCGAGTTTTTACACTCTGGATACCTCAGCTTATTCACCTGTAAAATGGGGGTAGTAATTGTGCTCGTGTCATGGGGCTTAGATGATCAAACCCATGATATGTGTACACACTGAAAACTGTCTACAGTGTCCTGTAAGCATTTTTAATAACACTTTAGCTGGCATCATTCATTAATTTCCCCATACATTACCTTTTAAAACATTTTTTGTCTAATGCTCCTCTTTCTAACTTAGCCCACTTCACTCCTCTACTTATTGGTTTCCAACCCTCCCAGGCAGCCTTGCCTGGGTTTTCTTTTGCTATCTGAAATGGCTTTCTACAACAAAATGCAAAGTATCATGCAGGATTGCTAACGCAGAAAGAATGTGACCCACAGCCTCCCCTTGTCCCAAACATTCAACCAGTCCTGACCGTGCTGCCATTTCTACCTCACATCTGAGTAGATGGGACAAGGAAAGACGGGGCAGAGAAGGACATACTAGAGTTTAGCTTACACATTATCTGCACAACAGACAGGCTTTGTAGCCAGACACAAATTATATGCAAATCACATGCAAATCTGAATGTAAATACTTTGGGCCCGGGGGAGATAATCCTTGAGGAGACATTCCCCATTCCCTTCACCACTACTTCCCAAGGGGCATTTTATTTTCTGATGGGTTGATTGGGAACTCATTACAAAGATTCAAAGGTGCATATAATTCTCAAGAGGAGTTCATCATGTACCTGCTTGTAGGGGCCAGGGGCTGAAGAGGCCTTAGCAAGCCCCGTGACTGCAGCCGACTCCTCCAAATGGAGGGCTCTGTCCACTTGAACCCCAATCTAAAGAAGATGGACACAGCCAAGAGCTCAAAGCAAGGAAGGACAAGACCTCTCAGGGAGGTTGGGGCTGGGCAGGGGAGGGCTGCTTTCCTGGGGCAGGTGGCTGCACTCTCCTTGACCTAGGGGGGAAGAAACACACTAGTTTTAGGCTCACTCTTCTAAGGTTTGCTCACACTTTTCGTGTCTTTAACAAAATCTAAAAAGAAGCATGAACTAACTTGGGGGGGGGCAGGAAGTAGGAAAAAGGAAAGAAAAACATGACTACTTCACTTGTTCATTCATTCATTTTTATTTATTTATTTATTTATTGGAGAGACAAAGCCTCACTTTGTCACCCTCGGTAGAGTGCTGTGGCATCACACAGCTCACAGCAACCTCCAACTCCTGGGTTTAGGCGATTTTCTTGCCTCAGCCTCCCAAGTAGCTGGGACTACAGGTGTCTGCCACAACGCCCGGCTATTTTTCTGTTTTGCAGTTTGGCCAAGGTTGGCTTTGAACCCACCACCTTTGGTATATGGGGCCAGCACCCTACTCGATGAGCCACAGGCGCCACCCCCATTCATTCATTCATTCATTCAACCGACTTTTCCTGGAGCCCGTCTGGGTGTCAGACAGTCCCCTAGCCTTTCTGTTTCACCTGAGCTTCTAAGAAGGGCAGCCTTCCACACTGAGAAAACTCAGCCGCAGAGAGCATACCTTGCTTTTAGTTTCTCATCAACCACGCTGTTGTCATGATAGATTCATGATCCTCACCTCTGCTGGGCCATCAGCACGGCCAGAAATCAGCTGTGTTTCTTTGTCAGCTCACTGTCCAATTCTAGGGAACAGTTACAGCACACATCCACTTTCCTCACCCAGAGGAGCTGAAGTTTGTATTTTAGTTTATTCGAATTGCCTTAAACAACCACACATGGCTACTGACCACTAGCATTGGTCTAAACATCTGGCAAAAATGAAGGGAACTGATATTGTCCAGTGTGGTGGAGAATGTAGAGAGACAGGAACCCCTTACACCATCTGCAGGATGGTCAGTGACTACGCTCTTGTATAGGCAGTATGACAGTCGCTGTCATTTTAAATGTGTGTTCTCTGAGTTTTCACATTCTGGACTAAAACAAATTCATATCAGGGCATAAAAAGGTCAGAGTGGAAATCTGCAATTTGAAAATGCATGTGTCTATTTCCAATTTTTCACTATCGCAAGTTAGGCTATAATAAATGCTTTTTGTCTGTAAAAGATAAAAATAGATATTTAATAATAATCATGCCCAGGGATATTGACAAGGTGAGAGTTCATTTATCACAAGTGCCAAACTGGAGTTCTAGTAGAAAGGAGATGCTACATAAATGGTAACTAATATTCACTAATAATCATAGTAGTGATAGTATTGGTAGGGTCAGGATTGGGATCAAAGCTGTTCTTGAAGCACCTTGGTTGTACGATTGGTGGAATTCAGGAGGCACCTGCTGGCTGGCTGGAGAGGTATGTGAAGGCGGGTGAACTGCTCTGGCTTTATGGCCAGTCCCACAGCAGGGTCAAGGTTGCTGACCAATGGTTCTCAACTCTGAGTGTTTTTACCCCCACCCAAGGGGATGGTTAGCAATATCTGGGGACATGTTTGATTGTCACAACTGAGGAAGGAGCGTGTGTTATTGGCATCTCATGGGCAGAGGCCAGGACTGATGGTCAGTATCCTGCAATTGTACAGTTCCCACACCAAAGAATGATCCAGGCCAAAAGTCAGCAGTGCTGAGGCTGGAAGCTCCGATGTAGGCTCTGGACTCAGACTGCCCACACCCAGTTCCAGCTCTTCTCCATGGGGCTCTGCGCCATGGGGAAGTTATGATAACTAGACTCTCCAGCCTTGGTATCTTCATCTCCAACAGGGAACTGATGGTGATAGTAACAGCACGTATCTCATAGGAAAGGATTACAATGGCTTAATATAAGCAAAGTACTTAGATGTGAGTGTCCAGCGTGGAACAGGCGCAGTGGCTGAGATGATTGTTGTCGTTTGCCTTGGTCCATCACATGGCCCAGGCCAAAATCAGCCTCCTTTACACTCGGCCTCCTTTAGTATCTTTTACTTGGTCCTAAAATGAACCACGTACTAAAATTGACCAGACTCAATTCACTTTTACTAAGAGTCACTAGAAATATGAAATTTCAGGAAGCTACAACATGCAAAACTATAAAAAAGAGACTAAAAACATGTAGTGTCTATTTGTGATTAAAGAGGAGTATGGGAACTTTTATAATTATTCAATACTATACTCTTAAAAGCAGAAAATCCCTCTGAAGGATTAGAAACACAGGCATGTTACAGGAACGTGATGTGTGTATTAGACTGTGGCGCTGGGCATGCTTTACCACTGGAAAGGGGTGAGGAGTGTGGGGCTGGAGGGTCACAAGTCGTGAGAGTGTCACCGGCAGTCAGGCCATGTTTCAGGAATTGGGGTCTCTTCCCATAGACCCAGCCACACACCCTCCCTCTATCTTGGGGTATCTTACGAGGACTGGGTATCTGCTTCTGCATTGAGACCCCATCCCTAACCCCTCTGTCTCTCTTCTTTCTCTGCAGGACAGAAACAAAGAAAACATCAGGGTGCCGCTGAGCTATGCTGAAATTCCAGATTTTGCTCTGACAAGTTCTGTGTCTTTGGGCAAGTTACTGAACTCCTCTGAGCCTGGCTTTCCTTACTCACCGGGTTTGTTCTCAGCCAGCTCTTAGATCCCTGCTAAACTGTGAAGAGCTAATCAAGAATGAGGTTCTGGGCTACGTTGTGCCTCCCCCACCATGCCCCCGCCTTCAATATTAAAACTCTGACCCTGATACCCAGGAATGGGACCATGGGACTGTATTTGGAGACAGAGCCTTTGAAGAGGGAATTCAAGTAAAAGAGGCTGGTCCCAGTGCAGTGATGTTTACAACTACTTGATCAAACCGGTTACAGATTTCTTTATTCCCCCTCCACTCCCACTGCTTCGCTTGACTAGCCTAAAATAATATTAATAATAATAAAATTTTTCAATAAATAAATGATGTGAAATGAGGTCAGATGGGTCGGCCCCGATCCAGCATGACCGACGTTCTCATAAGAGGAAAAGATTAGGACACAGACACACAGAGAGAATGGCCGGGTAAGGACACAGGGGAAAGTCAGCTGAACCCAGAGACAGAGGCCTCAGAAGAAACCGAGCCTGGCCCACACCTGCATCCCGACTTCCAGGCGCCAGAGCTGTGGGAAAATGAGTTCCCGTTGTTTAAGCCCCCGGCCTGTTGTGCTTTGTTACGGCAGCCGTAGCAAACTAATACACCCTCCCGGAGTATTTTTTTAAAGTTTCATAGCAACTCCTAAAGAAAACACTTGCTATCTAATGGACTAAATGTCTCGTGGGAGAATTCTGGCAGGAACGGCCGCAGGCGACCTGGTTCTGGGGCTTACGAAGCTGCCTCCACGAGGATGCTCTTCCCATAAACGCCTTCCTGCCATCTGAAAGCCACCAGCGCAGTCCCAGAATGTGGTACAACCCCCCGTCAGATCTCTGAGGAAGTGGGAAAGATCAGGGAGAGGTATCTGAGCCGGAGTGTGTACGCTCTCACAACGTGCCTCATCTGAGTCCACGTTCCCACTGGTCTGCAGCCAGGAGGAGCCAGGTCCGGGAGCCGAGCACGTGACGGTCCACGGCCACGCATCTCGCACTTCAGCCCTGGAGGCAGCACTCCGCTTCCTCCTCATTCTCTCCACCCCTCCCGCCCTCTCTACACCGCCTGCTTCTCTGCAGCCAGTCCTTCATCCCCAACCCTTCCTCTTCCTTCTTTCTCTCCCTCTCTCTGCTCCAGTGGTAGAAAACGTTTGAAATGGCACAAGGCAACCAAGACTTGGCTGAGAGGCATGTTTCATTCTGTGGGACTAAACCTTGACCTCTTCTGCTAACAGGAAGAGTCCCCCAGCTCAGAGTATGTCCCAGAGCATCTGTGGATTCAGCCATGGGTTGGCCATCCCCGTCCTTCAGGAGGGCAGTAGCTAGGGAGAGAAACGGAGATCCTGGGATCATTGCCAAAAGGTGTTCGTTTCTAGGCCATTCTTCCACTGCCTCCCCGCCTCTCCCCAGCACCCCCACCCACACCATGTCACAGATAGGGCAGGGCAGACAAGGGCCACTTGCTCCACCAGGACAATGCAGAGACCCAAGAAAACCTGAACAAAGGGAATGAAGGAAACCATGGGCCCCACCTTCCCACATGTGGCCTGGTTTCCATTTCACTCAGTCTTGGATTTCCAGTGGTCCCACAGCCTATTTTGCTTTTCTGTTTGTTTGTTGAGGACCTGAGGCTGCTGAATAGCACCTGTTTTCCTAGATCTCCCTTTTGCCATCAACAAAGACAGATGGTTGGACCCTCCGCTGTCTTCCATAGGACTTCACTGGCAAAGTCCAGGGGAAAGGATGGAGGGTCATCCCGTCATGACCCCGTACCTACGTGGGCATGGGTGGGGCCGGCTACCAGGGCGGACAGGACGGAAGACAACTCTGAAGGCAGCTCTTCCATCAGCCAGCATGGCTTTTGATTCTGCAGCTCCTCACACAAGACATCCAACCAGGCAGGAGAGTGGTGGACCACGGGCTGGACGCGGGGGAGAGAAAACCCAAAGCCTCATTGCAGCTGCCTGCCCGGAGTCCGCAGCCCCTGTGGGTGCCTGGACCGAGCCCCCCGAGGCGGCGCAGCGTGCAGGGAGGAGGCATGCTTCCTCACCGTCCCCCTAATCCTCCCGTGTCAAATAACATATGAATCACTCCCTCGCCCCCAAACACGTTTTTGGCAGGTCATCCACCAACATCTGTTGCCGGAGGCCTGCCCCGTATAAGCGTCCCCTTCATCAAATGACAGACCGGTAGGTAAAACTCATCTCTTCCTTCCCGGCTGCCAGCTCCCAGCTGGGGGTCCCGGAGGTCCAGCCCTCGGAGCACCAAGCAGGCCAAGAGCAGAGGAGGCCCCCGGAGTGTATCACCAGGGACATCTCCCTCCCCATCCCCCCTAAGAAGGATGCCCTGGTGACCTCCCCGACAACATCAGTAATTTGTCTTGGAGAGCCGCCATACCTACAGCAAACACAGGAAGGATTAGAACACAACGTCTGCTGCGCGGCCACAGAAACACGCTCGGGCCCTTCCTGAGTCTGAAGGAGCCGGAGGGGGAGGAGAAAGAGACAGAGAGCAAGAAAGATGAACGTGAACTAGGAGAGCGACCCCGCGAAGGCAGCAGGCCCTGGGAGGAAGTGGATGCCCCAGAACTGGGTGTGTGGAGGTCAGATCCGATAGGGGCTTTGAGTCGCAGCCTCTTTAAAGCCCATTGGTGACAGATGTGGACTTTCGCCAAGTCGACCACAAAATGGGATCAAAGGAAACTGGAAAACAACAACTGGGGCTCCCTGGCTGAAGTTTTGTGCTGCCCTTGGAATGTTGGTCTAGGGGATGGGATCAGGAAGTGGAAGAAAGACTAGGAAGGGCTATGTTACAAGGAGCTGGCAAAAATACAAAGATCCGGAAGCCAGTCTGGTGGCGGGAGGATTGGGGGGCACTCTCCATCCAGGCAGAGAAGCAGCAGACACGAACCCTGGTGGAGACTGCTGCCTACACCCAGTACTTAGAAACTTTCATTCAAGGAAAACAGATGTTGAGCATAACCAGTGCATAATAATCGGTGCATTTTACAAGCAGCAGGGACAATAGAATGTTGGGCTTCATAGGCTACATAACGGGGTTCAAATCCATGCTCTGCCACTTCATAGCTGTGTGACCTTGGGAAAGTCACTTAACGTCTCTGGGTTTTATTTTCTCATCTAAGAATAGAGTAGATGACAGTAGCCACCTTAAAGGGTTATGAAGATTAAATATTCCTATATAAAGTGCTTAAAACAATGACTGGCAAGAGTAAAAACTAAATACATATGGGCTCCTATTTTTGGTATTAATTTGTAAGACTAAATTCACATCCTGTACAATGTCCACCTTAGGGAAGAAGAGCTCAAAAGCACTGTGTGTGTCATCACAATTGCAAACCCAAAGAGTCTCTATCAAGTGACAGTAATTTGCAAAGGGAAATGGTGTTATACAAACACGTGCAAATTTCAAATTCCTCCTTCCTCACACCTAAAGCCAGGCTTTCTCTCCATTCAATGAACCCACTCAATGAAGGTTCAAGAATTCACTAAAATGACAAAAGTAATTTCCTTGAGAGCAAAGATCCGCTTCCAACAGGGTTAATACATTTGCCAGGACCTTCTAGGTAAGACCATGTTGCTCTTTCATTAATGAGAATAGTTAGTAACATCAACCACTATTTAATTACTTACCATCAAAGGAAGACCACCCTCTCTGTCCCTCTTCTTGCAAATCAGCTCTGCACTGGTTTTATTATATAATCCAAAGATCTGGAATTCCCAGGTCCTCTCAGCCCAGTTCTGCAGGAGCCAGTTTTCTAGGTGTCAGTCTGTAGTAAAGCTGGAGAGTTATGGGGAAGGGAAAATGCTATCATTGCTAATTCTAAGGTAAACTCTCTTTACTCAAGATACCCCATCCACCAGCAAATGTTCCCAGCTGTGGGAAGGAGAGGTGGGAGCTCTATTGAGGGAAGAGTTGTATTTCTGTGCCAACCACCAACTATTCCTCTCTGGGGAGCTCCTTGCATAGAAGTTACTACTTCTCCATAGAAATATCTCCAAGGCCAGCTGTGTATATTTCAATGCAATAGTCACAGAATTGGGGACAAATTCCACACAGTCTCTGACACCTCTCACCCTTGACTTAACCAGAGATCTTTATGATGTGGGTGTAAGGAGGTAGAATTTGTTTTAATTGAAATTTCTCATGTTAGGAAAAAATTAAAATTAAGCTTAAGTGAATGAATGCAATAATGTTCTGGTTTTTAGATTTATTCAAATAAAGCAATGGAAGGTGAATGTTATGGTAAATAGGTTCCATTGCATCTCAGGGACCAACCCTGGTAGGTCAATGGCAGATTCCTAAGGACTCTAGTGAAATGGAGTGAGAAGCCATAAACCAGCAGGAAGTTGGCTGTGATTGATTAGCAATGTCTGCCGTGTGTGGAGGAGGAAGTTGACAGTACCTGATTAGCAATGCCTGTGTGAGCCTTGGCTTCAGATAAACGCCTTGAATGGTACAAAATAAAATGTCTAGCTACTTAATGGGATATTTCCAAGGAATCTTTGAACAGTTTCTTAAAATTCCTGAGCCTTTATTTCCATTTGCATAGAATATAGAAAGGAGAAGAGAAGGAAGAATTAAGGGTGTGGGTTTATTATTTTTTTCTTTTTTTGAGACACCTAGTAGAGGGCTGTGGCATCACAGCTCACAGCAACCTCAAACTCTTGGACTTAAGTGATTCTCTTGCCTCAGCCTCCCAAGTTGCTGGACTACAGGCACCCGTCACAATGCCTGGCTGCTTTTGTTGTTGTTGTTGTTGTTATTGCTGTTATTGTTGTTTAGCAGTGCATGTGGCCAGTGCCCTGACCACTGAGCTATGGACGCCGAGCCCAAAGTCAGTTTTTATTTATACATGTTAAATCAGTTATAGAAATCCCCCCCAATTTCAAACATCAGATCCTGTCCTAGAGAGTTAAGGGAAAGTTGATTTCTACATCTGTAACAGATTTCTTTTTTTGCTTTCCTAAAATAATTCTTAATGAGATTTCCTATCCAGCCATCTTTTGCCCATGGGCATTTATGCATCAACACTCAATTCTGAAATCTGACTATCCAAATGCTGAGATTCAGAACCTCACTTGGAAAGCAGGTAAACTCAAAGCACGTGATGTAAAGATATAGCTGGGGCAGGGAAGTAGCAAATACTTGAGCACCAACAGTGTTAACTTGCATTGATTGAAGTGGATCAGAATACTTCGATGCTCTGGATATTATTCTATATCTCTGTTATTCTTGGAAGTCTCTCTCTCCTTTCAGAGACATTTCCTTTCAGAGAAAAAAGGAGAACATAACCCTGAACTGTGGACTAAGATTCACACTACAACAGAAGTAAGGGAGGAAGGAAAGATTCCAGAAACATGAATTAACCCAAAATTTAGAACTAAAGTTAGATTCCATTTGCTTTACTCAAAAATAATTGTTTTTCCTGGTATATATGTCAAGGTCAGCTCTTGCTGCCCTGATAAAAGAGACAGATAGAACTAATGCTATTCGTGTCTTCCCTTGTCTTCCCTTGAATGCAGATATGATGCCTGGAGCTGCAGAAGCTGTTTTGTGACAATGAGGCTACCTCCATGAAGATGAAGCTAAGAAAGGAAATGAAGCAAAGTAGAGGGAAGCATAGATATGGGGATCATCCTTGAGTGCCAAACCAACCCTGTACTACCAACCCCTAGACCTCCTTGTGAGACAATAACATTTTTAAACCAGTGTTATTCAAGTTTTATTATTTGCCACCCAAAACATTTCTAATGCAAGTGTGTACTACCCTAATTTGGTTTCTTTTAGGCATTGGACTTATAATGATGTCCCCAGTTGCTTTAAATAGGATCTTTAAAAAAAGTTTTTTTTTTTTAATTAACCTAAACTGTCAAGGGGGCATAGAGAAAAAGTGTATCATGCCAGCTAGCCTAAATGGGGAGTTTGGGCATGAGGAGGGGAAGGCCAAATTGCCAACCTGATTGACTTTTCTAACATATTCTGGATGATGAGAATGCAGCTCAGGCCAGGCCTTTCTAAATAGAACATTTCCCAAAGCTGTGCCCTTGGTGTCAACACCTTTGAGACTTGAGTCAGAGAGTGAGCCCATCTGTACACACAACCTCCACCCACCCTCAGCTTACCCAGTAAACAAAGTGTAGCTGAGTCAGCTCCTGGCTGTGTTAATGATTTGGAGGGCACACAATCTACCTTTCTCGACGTGAAACTCACAAGAACAACCTAGACAACTGCTGTGGCTTCAGATTTCAGTGCCTGCATGCTCATAGGCAGGATCCTTTATCTTTTCCAACAGAGCTTGGAGACACAGCCACCAAATGGTCAGGCAGGGCTTGACATGAGCTAGGAAGACCTCTTTTTCCCCAAACATGTAGATATTACTCATTCGCCTTGAGAAGACCAGCAAAGCATGCAAGCAGAATCTCCTCACATCCTGATTTATCCAATTAAAACCACATGCAGAGCGTCCTGCTTCCTGTTTTCCTACATACTCTCGGCGACAACAAGTAGGGAGAAGGAGAGAAAGAGAATGGCTTTAGTTGTACTCTGTGCCTGGCACTGGGCTGGTAAGAGCCTTCCTATGCCTCATTTTATTTAATCCTCATGAGACTTTTACAAGCAAAGGGTTAAGAATATAAGGGGTGGAGAAAACTGGTGATTTGATGGAAGCCCACAGCTAAGAGTGTATGGCAGAGATCACTCGTGATCACCCGCATCTATGTGGAGCTCTACGGATTCCTAGTCTAACTTCCGATGGTGTTGGTCATGTTCCCGGGTTCAGGAGTATGGACAGAAGTGATGCCCACCCCTCCCAGCTGGACCCCTGAAATATCTTGCATATTCCTGTCCCTGTGACTGGAAGCAAAAGACTCCATGATGGCTGAGCCAGAGCAGATGAAAAGGAACGGGGATCTTCTGCGTTTCTTCCTGGAGGAGTGCTGGCCAACCTCTTTTTTATGTATATATATTATGCAATTGATGTTCTTGAATGTATTTGTTGCCAAAGCTTGATCTAAAACTACTCTGCCGGTTACAAAGGTCCTATTTCAAAGAGGTCCCTGATATACTGTAGGTGGAATCTTTGAAGCAAGGAGAGACAAATATCACACAGGTCCCTGTGACCAGTGCAATATCTAAACAAGGGAAACTACTCCAAAATGAATTCAGAGGGGCTGTACCTGGATGGGGAAGATGCACTAGGACTCTCGAAGGCACACTTTTCTTTTGTGTCTTCCTCTTCATCCAGCACAGCATTCAGACATCACAGAATCCAGAAAATACATGTTGAATTGGATATAGTTTAGCCTCAGGTTGGGCTTGAACTTGGTGTAATACCCCTTGGTAAATCCTTCCTAAATAGCTTCAGTTTCTTCCCTACTTTGATAAAAAGGGAGTAAAGCCCATGGTTCTTCCTCAATGCATCTGAAAAGAGGAGCCCAAGAAATGCACAATGTCAATGGTAAAAAAAGCTTTAAAGACCCACGTTCATGTATAATTTCAGCACGCCCTGACTGCAGATAAGCATTCCAGACAAAGCTGAACTCTGAGAAGCGAAAGCAGTGATTATCAGGAGAATATCAACTTTTTTTTTAATTTCCTAGCTTATTTTTATTTTTATTTCTTAGCTCTTTTGTTGTTGTTGAGGAGACAGAGTCCCACCCTATGCCCCTGAGCAGAATGCAATGGCGTCATAGCTCACTGCAACCTCAGACTCGGGGTTGTGGGCATCCTGCTGCCTCAGCCTCCAGAAGCTGTGGGGAGAACATCAACTTTTCTGAAGAAGCTATCTGAGAAGAGTAGGTGGAGAGATGGATTAGCATACTGGAAAGAACTAGAGACTGCTGTTGAAAAGCCACAAAGAGTTGGAGTAGAGGATTTTGCATCTCCAGTCCTCCTTCTCATTATATAGCATCCTCCATGGTATGTGGCTGTGTTGATAAATATTCATGGGAAGGGGACTGATCTAATGTAATGCAAATCACATGCAAAGCAACATGTAAATTGGAACCATTATATGAAGTCAATAGGTGAGGTACTATGCATATTAAAAGTACAGGACAACAGCCCCAAAAGACCCAGATAAGAGGCTCATAATACTAGCAGGGGACCTTCCATTCCAAAAGGAATCTGATGGTCAAAGGGAGAACATTGCTGCTAAAACCATGTCACCAAGCATGACGTAGGGACAGTGAGACAGCAACCAAGAGAAACAGAAGCTGGGGAGTGCTGCCACTCACTTGCTCTTCACATTACTCTCAAGGCTGAATTCAAAGGAAGTTGTCCTTCGTGGCTTTCCCATACTGATCAGAGCTGATACTGATTGATTGGTCAGATCACTGAGTGACAGGGGGCAGACTGATCCGCTTGTACGTTATCCACGCTATTCAGGAGGGCTCCCCGCGAGCCTTCTCACAAAAGGGCCAGGGACACGGTGACAGAGCCCGCGGGGCCGGTCACCACACACAAGTCGTTCACAGGCTTTTGTAACCCTTGAAAGCTCTCTTCCCGTGAGTGCCACAGGCTCACACACAAGGCATGCGTGTTCTGCACAGATTGGTATGCATCTGTAGACATGGGTGAAATATGGAGACACACACAGATGTACACTTTCGGCCTCCGCCACCCTGAGGGAGCTGCAGGAGGGTTTAACCATTGTGAAGTCTCTAGGCCAGAGAAGGTCACGGGCTGACTCTGCTCAGAGCCCTCTGCTGTGTTTGCTTTCTGAACCTCCGTGGACATTCTGCCAGGACTGGGGGACATGGAAATAAGTCAGCAGTGACCTTTCTGGTGACCCGTAGCCTCACCAGCCAGCTCCTGATTGCAACCTTCTGGCTTCAGTAACAGCCCTTAATTCGGGCCTTCTGGCTGGACTGGGGGCTGGTGGCAGTAAACAAGGCTGGCTCAGGAACTCCATGCCCACTCTCAACAACAAGGTAAGGGCTAGAAAACAGGACAGGAGGGAGCAAAGGAAAGCTTCTGATTGCTCCCTTTGGCTCCACACCTTTCCTGCCCTCAGCTCACCTGAACTCTATTCACAGAGGCCCTGCCTTCAAATTTCAAACCTGCCTCTGACCTTGAATTAGAGACGCCATTCTCACAATTATTCTGTGATATAATAAAGCATTAACGTAGACTCTGATTCGCCTTCATATACCCACAGCACACACCTGTCTATGAGGGCAACACACACACACACGTGCACACAGCACTGCATACGGCATGGCCAGCACACAAATGCACACCAGGGACAGATGGCTTTTCCAAAAAGGAACTTACGTGGGACAGTTGACGTGAAAGAGTCCAAGGAATCTCCCCATGCTCTGAAGCTGTAAGCACTGAGTGGTCTCCCAGAAAAGACAGGCCCATCTGAAAGGGACACTCTTCCCACCCAGTTGTCTCTTTTCCCAATGATGGAGAACAAAGAAGTGCCCCAGTTAGAGGTAGTGACACTGCTGGGTCAGGGAGGCAGCAGGACTCAAATGCAGGCAGATGGACTCCCAGCCCAGCACCCTCCCCAACTTGCCCCACTATGGTCACATCCCATCACCCACATTCCCGATGGCTGTCTGGAAACTGCAGCCACAGCCCACAGCTGTCCTCCATGAGTGCTCAGGGGTCTTCTGGGGTTAATTTACAAAAGGTAGATCCTAGTGATAAAAACAGCAGGGATGGATGACCTAAAGACCAATCAAAGTCAGAAGCAGAGGTAGAAAGGCAAGGTTCTGGGAGCCACACGCACTCATGGTGTGTGTTCTAGTAATTTCTAAAAACTCTAAAACCCTGACTTCAAATGCCTTATGGGTCGTGTCTGATCTGGGTTCTTCTGACAGCCAGGCACCACCCATTCCTCTGCCTCTCCAGTCCAAAGGCAAACACATCCTATCTTTTGGGGCATTTGCTTTTCCACTCCAAGGTCTTTTTAGATTTAAGGAGTTGCAAGACAAATAGTGTAAAAAGATGAAAGTTGCTAGGAGGAAGTAGCATTGATAAGCAGCTCTTTACAGGGCCGTAAACCCCAGCTCTCCCTCTCTCTAGGAGGAATCAGTAAAGTTGCCTTCCCAATCCCTCTGTGACCCCTCCAGGCACAGCACAAGGTATCAGCCTCCCAACAGACCCCACACCCCCAGCCCCCAAGCCCTGATCCTCCTCCGCATTAAACACAGCTCTGTGGAGGTGATGGGACTTAACATCTGACCCACTTTCCTTTAGCTTTTCCCTTTTGCCAAGGGGGGAAGGTGAGTGTGCTGATTTATATCTATTACTTTGCTTATTTTTAAAGCTTCAAAACAAAGCTTTAGGACCCTTTTAAAAAAAAATTGCCAGATCATTCTCGGGCTTCCCTTCTTTGGACCCAGGAGGCATTTATCCTCCATGCTCTCATGAATGCGAAATTTGCTTTTCAAAACTGGATCCATTTTCTTGTACAATAAAGGTTCTTTGGTCAACACCCAAGACGCAGACCCCCATTCACAGTGACTTCAGAGTAACAGCTTTCCGGGAATGCAAGACCCACATGGACCCTCGGGGTCAGTCTCTTTTATAAAGGGAGCTATTAACCTCTTCAGTCCTGAGAAGTTTATGAGATAAGGACCTTTCTCTGAGCCCCAGCTTGGAAAGCTGAACTATTGAACTTGGTGCTAGGGTAGTTTTCCAAGGCAGAGTTCCCCAAGTGGTTCACCTTTTCATTCATTGGTTCATTCATTCACCCAACCAGGAGTAAGCGACAAGAGTGATCACTGACCTCATGGAGGCTGTTTGGGGAGACAGACAACAATCAAAGGACAGAGGCTGACAGATGTCTGTTGTCACGGGAGGGAAGGGCACAGGATGAATCTGGGAGGCAGGAACCAGGAGGTTCCTTAGGCCAGGAGGCTCGGTGGCAATGGTAAACATTTAGGTGTTCAGCCTAAGAACAGTGAGAGGTCCCAGGTCCTGCCTCTCCCAGAGGGGCCAGACCCTTCTGGTTTGAGTTAAAAACGTTGTTTTGGTCCACACACAGAGTCATTCCCCTCAAACAGAGTGTGTCCGTCATGTTCATCCACCCACAGTAGCTGCCTGACATCACACGCCCCCACCCTCGTAAGAAGGGCAGAAGTGGCAGCGCCTGTGGCTCAAAGGAGTAGGGCGCCGGCCCCATATGCCAGAGGTGGCAGGTTCAAACCCAGCCCTGGCCAAAAACTACAAAAAAAAAAAAAAAGTGCAGAGTGGGTGTTCAGAGTCTGAAGGTCAGGAGTGAGAGTACTTGAAAGACTCAGGGTTCTCGGCCTGGATCGGAATCTCAGCCTGCCTGGAGAAACAAATGTTAAGGGTGATCAGATCCAATGCTGGTTTGTTCTGGTTTGGAAACATGGTGGGTAGCAGGATATTCCTGTTCAGAAGCCGAGATAGGTCACTGGGCCATTCCAGTGCGGGGCCAGCGCACTGTCACTGGGCAAGGCCATGCGTTAGTCCACTGCCCCCGAGGACACTGGCAGCAGCCCCCGCCCCGAGTGAGGCAGCTTTACGAACAGCCACCCTTTCCAGCTCAACAATGGCACAAAAGGTGAAATAAACCACAGTGTAATTAGAAAAATGATGGGGAAACAGGCAAGCAACCCAAGTGCTGTCAGAGTGTCCCTTAAATTAATACAGGGAGAGCACTTAGTGTGCAGGTGAAGGGAAAAATACCAGCTTCGGGACCCCCACTTGGCAATTCTGCAAATGCCATTTAGACGTCTCTAGACCGTAGCAGGCCTTTGGTTTTGAAACCTTCTTCTGGAATCCAGCTCAGTAAACTCACTGCCACCCATTCCTCCCTGTCAAGGCCCCCTTCTCCTGCTGTTCAGAATGAGGAGCTGCTTAGAGTAGTGGCTTTACGCTCAGGCTGGGCTCAGAGTCGCAAAAGCCCTGCACCTAGAAAGTCTTATTTTAACACATTATCTGGATTACATTCTCCCAAGGCCTAAGAAGAACTGAGCTCGTCCAGGAGTGCGCTCATTGGCTGGACTCAAAGTAAATAATATGAAAAGGCAGGGAAGGGGGAAAACAGAAACAAGCCAAGTGCAATGTCAGACGAGTCCCTAAATTCTCAATGGGTGGGGTTGACATCGTCCATCCTTTTCTGAAAGGAGAATAGATACTCTCTAAAACCTCCCTAAGGTCTGGAGCAATGCCCAGAATGATGGGAGAGAGTCCACCAGCCGCTGAAGGACGCACGTTCATTATTTCTTTCCAGACTTAGTCTTTCCTCGCCAGCCTCCTTCCCAGTTAAGGACAGCACCACCCACCCAGGTGACCATGCCGAGGCCCCAAACTAGGACCTGTTGGGAGCCTTTTCCTTCCTCTGGATGTGCTTTCAATTTCACCTCTTAAAATGTTCTGTCATCTGTCCCCATCATCACCGTCCAATTTGGGACATGCTGATTCTCTCCCAAATGTCATTATTGTTTCTCCCAAACACTGGCCTGGCTGGATTTCTCATTCCTTCCAGTTCTCAAGCCCAAGAATGATTTGCTTCAATGCTCTCCTCTCGGAAAGCCCTTCTCTGGCCACTTCTTCTAAATGTGACTCTTCATCTTTGCCACCTCAGTTTCTCTAGTTGGCAAAACGTGTGCATGTGTGTGCGTGATGAGATATATGTATGTATGTCATACAGTTATATATTATATTTAGTTACCTAGATCATACATTTAGTTCACCTATATACTTGTATATAAATATACATTTATGATTGACTTTCTTTTCTATAAATTTTTTATAAATGAATGAGCAAATGAGTCTCCCTCCCTCCAGTTTCATTCATCCTCTGGCCCATCTTCTGTACTGCTGAGACTCTTTCTGAAACACAGAGGTGGACGCATCCCTTGCAGTTACCCACAGAATGAGTCCAAGGTGTTAATGTGGCAATGGCCGTGGGCCACAGCCTGGCCCTGCCATTTTTCTTTTTTTCTTTTTTTTTTTTGGCCAGGGCTGGGTTTGAACCTGCCTTCTCCAGCATATGGGGCCAGTGCCCTACTCCGTTGAGCCACAGGCGCCTTCCAGACCCTGCCATTCTTGCAACCTCATCTGCTGAGCCCACATCCACCCGGCACAGGCCTCACCCACCCACTGTGGCTGCCAGACACGTGCAATGCCTCTTGGTTCCCCAGACATGCCACATTCTTTCCACCCTCAACACCAGCACAGGGGATATTCTCTAGGCCTATGTTGAGCCTCCTGCCTTTGACTGTTGGGCAAAGCTGCTTGTCACCCACCCTCACCCCTCTCTCATCTCCTACTCTACGGAACCTGCGGAGTGTCCCCTGTGCACCTGTATGTTCCTTGTGTCCTTCCTTGGCCTGGGAGCAGAGATCCTATCGCGACCAATATGAACAGCATTGGAAAACTCCTTTTCCATGTTCATTTTTCTTACCACAAAATAAAACAAAACTTGTAAAAGAAATGAAGGCAAGTTCTTTAAATCTTTCTCCTTAACAGTCTACATTTCTTGCCCCTCCCTGAGATCTCGTGTTTGTTCAGAAATATATATATATGTATAATATGAGGGACATCTGGAAAGTATCCAGTCATTTTAATACTATTTTTCATATTATATAGCTGGATACTTTCTACAGAGACATTTATGGATATACATATATATAGTGGAATCTCTGGAAGTCAATCACCCAAGAGGCTGTGACACATTGGTCAGCATACAGAGCTGGTCGGCACAAGGAACCTGCTGTACTGATACATACATGGGGCATGTGTCCAGTCTATGAAAATTAGGTCAACTAATTTTAAGGAGGTGGTCAGTGTAGGGAGGTGGTCAACTATGGAGGTTCTACTGTGTACATTAAAAAGGAAAAGATAAAAATTTTTCATCAAAATGAGTAAAAAAATTTCCCCAACTGGCCTTTGTTTTGTCATTACGTTGATTGCATAACTGCAGCCTGAACTTGGATGATGGAGAAGTTGGCAGCGTTACTCACCCACCACGAGCATGAGGAGCGGCTGGGCATGTCCAATGGATCAAAACAGCAAGAAGCCAGCAATGGGCTGGAAATCACTTTGGCCTTTGAGTTTTATTTCTCTGGAGTGACAGGAAGATGAGTGGGGGGATCAGGACCTCTCAGACCCAGGCTCTGTCACCCCTGCAGCCAAACTGGCACACACAGGTGCATCGCACACCCTACCCCAGTGCCCACTCCTCTCCTCGTTCTCCAGTTCCCAGATTTCCAAGTGGATGATTACCTCTGTCCCAAGACCTCTTTCCTCTGCTCCCTCTGTTTACTTTGATGATCCCACGCTGAGTGGGGACAGAGCCAGGAATACTGAGTGCTGGTGGAAGTCCAGGGACACTGGCCACAGTCACCAGCCCCACTCCCACTACCAAAAGTTGCAAAAACAACACACAACACGAGAAAACATAAAAACGTATTTCGCTTCTGTGAAAGGGAGAGTGGATTCAAGCCTTAAAGGGAAGAAGAGCATCTGGCCCCTGTGGGGCTGTTTGCTGAGACTGGATGGAGCTTAGGGACAGGTCACTAGCTCCTGCCCACAGTAAGAGCAAGAGAGAGTCAGGTCGGAGAGGGGTCCAGTGAATGTGTCAGGAGACTGCATCCAGTGGTAGAAACAGCGTGAGCCCCTGCACCCTTAGTCCCGGCTGCCTTTCTCCACAAATCACCCATTGGCTTCCCCTTCGGCTGCCCCAAAGAGGGAAGCTGGGATGACAGTGCCACTTTGCTATACTCTGGCATCCTCACCATTCCTTGCATTTGAGCAAAGGACTTTTCTCTTTGTGTGAAGATTTCTGTTCTGACTGGTGTTGGTCTCCTAGAAAAGTCGGAAAATAGAACATTTGCTAAAACTAAGACTCCGCATAATATTGCATCAGGACTCAGCTTCATGTGTGATCTAGCCCAGGGGACACATGGGCATATCTTTCATTTAAAAACAACTCTAGTTACAGGCTCTGAGCTCGGGTAAAGTACGAAAAGAAACAGATTCTCATCTTTAGGGGCTTATTTTCTGGTGCAGGGGGGGAGCCAGAGAAAACTACGAGCCATAGGGACAGGGAACTCTCTGGGAAGCTGAATAGCTGCAGAGAGAAGGTGACAGGTGAGCAAAGAACGTCTTGAAGGACAAAGCAAGGGAAGGTGCAAATACCTAAAGTAAAGATTTAAGATGACAACAAAGCTTCCTGGGCAGCTCACATTCCGTCCTGCCCTGAGGCACGAGGAGCAAATGAAAATAAGAAGGGAGGAGAAGAAACGGAAACCACATCAGCCACTGTACTTGTTGCCATCTGGGGGACCCTGGAAACCATCCGCGTATTTGGTTACTGTGTTTACACAGCCGGCAGGACACACACTGTTCACTCAAGGCTCCCTAGAGCCGTAGGAATGGTCCCTGCCTCCCTGGATTCCTGAGGCCCCCGCATCCGGGTGCTGGAGCTCCATCCCACGCTGGGGTTCAAGAATTCCCTTGGGTCATCCAAAGACAGTGACCTCTAGGAAAATCCCAGGCAGGGGCCAGGTCTCTCTCTGAACCAAGACCTGGGCCTGGGTGTTCAATTAAGAGCGAAGGCATGGAAAATCATCGTTGAACCAAGGGAGGAGATAGGAAGCTGGGCAGGCTGCCGGACTCCGGATGGCCAACGCATGTGTCCAGGCTGCAGGGCCTGACCCAGGCAAAAGGCACAGCGCACGTTGGTTACAATTATGGAGAGTCCCTGCTGGAACTCTGTTCCCGGTATATGAAGTATGCACCTGCCTGCCAAGAATGTTACATGCAATTTTTCTTTTTTAAAAAATGTAATCCTCTCTCTCTTTCTCCTTTTTCTTTCTTACCCAATTTTCAGAGTGCAACAGCTGGGGATTAGAACAATGCAAGGCCTCTCACAAGCTGGCACAGTTCGTAAGAAGTGGCTAGAATTTGAGCTCAAGCCCGTTCAGTCCTAAAACTTGAGTTCTTGGTCTTTGTGCTCCAACTTCTCTCTACCTTTAAGGGACAAGGTCCAGGAAACACCTCCTGGTCTTGTGAGTAAGGTGACTCTTCTCTTTCTAACTTATAACATCAGGGAAAGGACAGTTGGTGTAATGAAAAATCGAGGAAGGAGGTTATTCGTGTAGATAAGGCTCAGTAACATACAGTAAATATTTTCAGAGACCCTATGTTTCTTCACCTGCTGAGGATAGGATCTAGGCTGTCGTGAAGAGCAAATAGATGGTTTAGACTGGTATGGGCGCCCCAGCTAGGAGCACCCAGTAGGTCCTCAATCTTGTAAAGATGGTTGCATTTGTAATCCCTCTGCAAATTAGGTGATTTGCATTGTGTCTCTTGGACCAAATATTTATTGTATTTATAGAACTCATTTCTTATTTCAGTGGCATGGAAAGTTGTCATAGGATAGGCTGGAGTGACCTGTGGCCTTGGTATGGAAATAAGGAAACAAGAGGCCCAGAAGGTGAGAGGTCCTTTGTGAAGTCACTCCCCCAGTTAGCACTAGAGCCAAAAGTCTGGGAAAAGCTAGCTGTGTCCCCACATCACTTGCCACCAGCAGAGTGCTCAGGGGGCAGAACAGCCTTCTCTAACCCCAGAGCAACAGCCAGCAGGCCAGCCACCAAGGATCCACGTTTAGAAGACAGAGAACATTGCAATTCACCCTGACTCTTCACCAGCTGTCACCTGCAAACCCCAGACGCAGAGCTGCATCTGAGACACATCCAGTGAGAATCCAAATAGACTCTGAGGCCAGGTCTGGGCCCACTCGCCCAGAATGAGGAGGCAAAAGCAAACGTTTCTCCTCCCAAGAACCGACCGACACAGTGGGAGGACCAGCCTGGGCCAAGTCAAACAGGCACATGGCACCTGAAGGCATTATTGACAAACTGGGTGTGTGAAGGGACTAGAATGGGCCGTACAGAGAGTGCAGGAGGGAAAGAACTTCCAAAATCTCTCCTTCAGCCTGGGCTACCCCTGGAAAACAAAAAAGCCCAGGTGTTTCACCTCCCTCCGGCCCTGCTCCCCTGCACTGCTCCGGGAGAGCCGGTCCTTCTTGCAGGCTGGCCGCTTAACAAGGCAGGTTGAGAATTTTCAGCCTCTAACTCATGTGTTCTAATCCTATTAAATATGCACCGGCTTCAAAACTCAGCTTTTTAAAAATTTGCTTCCCCACCCCCAGCCACCCCCCTACCCCTCCCACCTCTCCCCACTTAGTCCGACTTGCTCCATCCCAGCTTGAAAAGCCATCGCTCAGTTGTTGGCAGGGGTCCCACCCGGCGTTTTTGCAAGGATTTGGGCTGTGATTCAGCTACCTGCAGCTGTTCCCCAGTTACCACCCACGTAAAGGAATTTCTGATATTAAAACGGGTGACAAACTTCCTCCCCCCTTCCCCCAACACATTCGTTTGATTGACACCCACAGCCCAAGCCTCCAAGTTCGCCCTCACTTGGTTCTCCCTGTTCTGTGGATGACACATTTAATCCCACCTACCAGTCCCCTCCTCTCTCCATCCCTGTGCATCCTCCTCTCCCCCTGAAGGGTACCCTCTGATAAAGAGAATCAAAGTACCATTTGGGGAATATTAAAGGACAATCCACTGGATCTCTCCAGAATGAGATTCTGTCTACTCTTTATTTTTTGTCTCAAATTAAATCGTCTCCCCACCATTGCAATAAATCTTCCTAAGTTCTCCTCCAATGTAGAGTGTCACCCAGTGAGCATGGGGAGAAGCAAGGGTGGATGTGCGAGATCCGAGTTCAAATGGTCCCACGGAGCCTTTCAGAGCTAACACTGGAGGCCACTGCATCTCTCTGACTGTGCTGAGATGCCAGGGTCTTTATTTTGGCCAGATGGAACTGTGCCAAGCAGGGCATCCAGAGCAAGTGTCCACAAAGGTGGGACAGGCCTGAAAGTTTCAGTCACTTTCTTTCATGTGTGTGATGGGGTTGGCACTGGGGCAGGGTGGGGGACAGGCAGGCAAACAAGCAAACAGTGCAGATGGCCCAGCAAATCCATCCCCCTCTGGCAATCTCTCTCTCCCTGAGCTCGCCAACTACATGCTTCCTTTGGAAGCAATGGAAACCAGCATAACACTCACAAAGGCCTGACACTCAGCATTCAAGGTACCTACCTTGAGACTGGACGCTCCAGAGGAGGCTTTGGATCGCTGCCCATACTGGAGCCCCCGGATACGGAGTCCCTGGACTTTCTGTGAGTTTCTCTATCCTGTTTGGCAGATATTCTGCCAGGGAACAATGGAATGGCCCCATCAGTCCCATCATCCCCAAGGCCGTGTCCCCTTGCTTCTGGGCAGTAGCCAGTAATGTGATCCTTCAAGGCACTGCCAAACCCCCCTGTTGGGAATTCAGCCAATCTTGGGGCTCTTCAGGGAAGAAAAATTCCTTTCCTTGACCTCCGCAGGTGATCAGATTGAGGTCCCTGCAGCTTGAAATTTGATTTGATCTTTGATCTCTGCTTGCACAGCTGCAATGGTTATTACGTGTCATAAAGTGTCCCAGTGCCCTTCCCCGCTCACCTGCTCTCCATAGCCAGTGCTTGGGGCCAGGTATTCCTGAGCAGGGACGGAATATTGCCTCTCTGTCTTTCCCATCCTTCACTCCCTCCGTTTCAGCCTTGCCTTCTCATTCCCCTCATTCCCAGGACTTAACCCCAAATTCCAAGACTGTGGCCATTTTCAAGTCCTTCTAAATGAGAGCATGTGCTCTCAGGAAAAAAAAAAAAAAAAAACTATGTGTTAAGAGCCAAATATTTGACCAAGGTTTTAGTCCCAGAAGAAAGCTGCGTCTATCTAGAGAAGTTGTTGTAGGAGAGCAGTCTCCAAAGTGAGTTTTCCCGGAGTTAGTTCATTTCTCTGTCATGATGTGAGCACTCTGTGGCAAGCAGATATGTCCAAGGAAGCACGGTTAAGAAGGTTCATCAGACCTGCTTCCTTTTATGAGTAGCAAGTGACATAAAGATAGGTGATAGTTATTGAAAGCTTACTGTGTTTTGGATACCACGTTAATTACTTTACCTGCATGGACACTTTTAAACCTCACACAATCTGTAAAGAATATACTATGATGATGAGGCTCGGCGCCTGTGGCTCAGCGGGCTAAGGTGCCAGCCACGTACACCCGAGCTGGCGGGTTCGAATCCAGCCTGGGCTCGCCTAACAACAATGACGGCTGCAACCAAAAAAAAAAAAAAAAAAAAAAATGGCCGGGTGTTGTGGTGGGCGCCTGTAGTCCCAGCTACTTGGGAGGCGGAGGCAGGAGACTCGTTGAGCCCAGGAATTGGAGGTTGTTGTGAGCTGTGATGCAACAGCACTCCATCCAGGGTGGCAGCTTGAGGTTCTGTCTCGAGGAAAAAAAAAAAAGAATATACTATGATTCTCTCATTTTTTTCAGATGAAGAAAGGGAAATGTAGAGGGGGTCAGTGGCTGGTTTAAGATTATACAAGCAGCGAGCAAATGAAGCTGGGATTCCCTTGTGAGTCTCTCTGATCTCTGATCTACTTCGTAAACAAATGTATGTGCTTTCTCTCTGGTTGGCCAGGAGCCAACCAAGTCTTCGGCAGCCTATCTATTTAGTATTTCTGTCCACACTGCAAAATTACATTGTCAGGAGAGCAGAGATGTCTCGTTGACGTTGTGAAGATTGATTCAAGATCTTTTAAGTGGCTACTTCGATTTTAATCTAAAATTTTAATCTAAAAGTAAGATCAGAAGGACATTTTCTTTTTGTTATGTTTTTGTTTTGGTGTTGAGGCAGGGTCTCACTCTCTTGTCAGGGCTACAGAGTAGCATCATCCCAACTCCCGGCAACCTCAAGCGCCTGGGCTTGAGCAATCCTCCTGGCTCAGCCTCCCCAGTAACTGGGACTACAGGTGCACACCATCATGCCCAGCTAAATTTTTTTTTTTCTATTTTTGGTGGAGATGGAGTCTCGCACTTGCTCAGGCTGGCCTCAAACTCCTGGCTTCAAGTGATTCTTCTACCTCAGCTTCTCAAAGTGCTAAGATTATAGGCAAGAGCCACCATGCCCAGCCTATGTCTTTTTTCTTTATTTGTTTGTTTTGATTCAAATTAAAGTGTCATTCAACCATTTAAAAAGGCAATACAAGGATCAAGTGTACTTTTTAAAAGAAACACTCAAATTGATCTAATGTGGAAACTTTCACACAACCCATCATTCCTGGAGCCCTGCACTGGTCTTACCTTTGGGTCTAGACTTGTTAAGAAGATTTCTCTGCTATTCTCTGTCTAGCAAAGTCAAATATTTCTCTGGTGACTTTGGGATTCAAGTCTGCTTAATTAAATATTTTAATAAGCATGTCCCCCCTTTTTAGTTTGCAAGTAGTGCTAGGGATGAAAAAACCATTGGAGTTGTTTTAAAGCTGTGGCTATCTTTAGTTACGTCAAGGAAGGGAGCATCCCTGTGCCCGCTCAACCCCATGTCCCCCACCCCGCTGCAGCTTCATCCCCCCATAATTTCTCTTCCTTTCCTATCTGATGCTCGCCTTCAATTCTCTTGCAGAAGAATCCTGAAATTTCATTTGTTGTGTCATGTCTGGGCATACTGTGCATGAACCCTGATAGTCAGTCTTCCCGTTTAGAAGAGTTTCCAGCCTCCAGCCCCTCACGTCTCCCCTTGCTCTATTTTTATTTTTATCGGGCTGAAGTCTGCCTTAAGTTTCTCCCATTTGTGACTGATAACACTTCAGTGGTCTTCGCTTACTACAATATTTTTGCTCACTGCACACATCCTCCCAATGTCCAGTAACCTTGACAAGAGAGTTGTGATAGAGAACTGAGTTACAAATAAACTGAGTTTATGCAATAAATGTTGTTCTTACAAAGGAGGTAACAGTGGCCTCTCCACACAAAAGCATTTTCTCAACATTTTGGCATCAACATTTTCAAATTGGCCAGACGCAGTGGCTCACACCTATAATCCAGCACCCTTAGAAGACGAGGCAGGTAGATTACCTGGACTCAGGAGTTTGACAGCAGCCTGAGCAAGAATGAGACTCCATCTCTACTAAAAACATAAAAACTGAGACAAGAGGATCTCTTGAGCCCAAGGGGTTTGAGGTTGCTGTAAGGTATGATGCCACAGCACTCTATCCTGGGTGACACAGTAAGACTGTTTCAAAATAAAAGAAATTTTTTTTTCAAACTTATAGAACTAGAAGAGTCAAGGACCACCCATGGAGTGAGCCCCTAGACTCAGTAATTGTTAATGTTTTTGTCATATTTTCCTTTATTGTCCTGTATGTGTGAGAGATTTTGGATTATTATGCTGTATTGCAGAATAGTTTGAAGGTGAGTCGTAGATGGCAGGACACTTCTCCTCTTGAAGGTCCAGACAACCAGCATTGACCTGGGTCACCCCATCACACTGATGCACTAAAGAGAATGAAACACGTTGCCCATCATCACCTGCTACCTAGTCTACATGACAAGACTTCATTTGTCTTAAAAATGTCTTTTAGAGCTGTTTGTTTTAGTTTTTATTTCTGTTTTTCGCTCTGAGCTGGGAGTAGGGGCAGCAACTGTCCTGGTTTGTCTGGTATGTTTCAATTTTAGCACTGAAAGTCTGGGAAACTTCCCCCTCAGCTGTCCTGGGCAAAGCCAGGATGGTCCATCAACCTCGCCAGGGGTCAACCAAGTCTCATGCATCGTATCTATTTAGTATTTAGTCTCCTATCATAACATATGCAACCAGCTTTCCCTGAGAAAGCTGAGGTTTCTTTCTTTCTTTTTCTTTTCTGTTTTTTTTTACTTTGTCACTCTTGGTAGAGTGCCGCCATGGCATCACAGCTCACAGCAACTTCAAACTCCTGGGCTTAAGCAATTCTCTTGCCTCAGCCTCCCAAGTAGCTGAGGCTACAGGTGCCCGCCACAATGCCCAGCTAACTTTTTAGAGATAATGTCTCGCTCTGGCTCAGTCTTGAACCTGTGAGCTCAGGCAATCCACCCACCTTGGCCTCCCAAGTGCAGGTTTCTAAACTTTACATTTAAAGAAGTCCCCGGCCAGCACGCAGGGTGAGATTTCTTTGGGTGGTGATGGTATCTGCAGAGAACCAGCACGACATCCATCGCCTGCTTGTGAATAGACCTAGCAATTATAAATGAAAACCTCTGCACAGGGGCACACTTCACTGCCACCATGGTAGCCACGTTTCCTTTTTGTTCTGCTTTGTTTTCCGAAGGTCTGATTGGTGGTTGTGTTTCCAATGTGTTCACAGTAGAGCTGAGCACTGGCAACAGGCGAAGCCTCTGAAGTTGAGCCGTCTGACACCTGCTGACTTCCCGTCAGACTAAGCCAAGGTGAATGTCAAGTGCCTCTCCAATGCCACACCGTGGCTACCTCATTTCTGGTGGTTCTGTCTGCCGAGCCCTACACAGAAAACATCATGGAAAGCAGTTGAGACCCGGGGTTCAAGGTTCAACTCTGCATATCATCAAACAACATAACCTTGGTTAAAGCATCTCTCTTCTTCAGGCCTCAGTTTCTTCATTAGTGAAGCCATGACCTGCTATGACCTAAAAGACCACAAAGGAAGGCTGCTTTCTCCTGGGTTGGCCCCACTCAGGCCCTCCTAGGAATGAACATCATTGGCCCCAATCCCCCCCTTAGGTTAGAATTAGAATTTGTGTGCTTGTCTTCAGAGAGCCACCTCTTTGACACAAACCGGACAAATCCCCAATCCAAGGAGAGTCAGGACACTGTCAATGAGCAGGCCTCGAGGGGTGGCCATGCTCTGCTCTGGCCCCAGAAGAGTGTAAAGGAGACACATGGCCTTCCCCTCAAGAACAGTCCCTCCCTCCTGTGAATTGCAAAGAACCCACTTCCCTCCACCCGGGATTCCTATAACGGAGGGAAACATTAGAAGCATGGCTACGATGCTGGCTGTAAACCAATTGTGGGCTCTGCCTTCTCGGTATCTCCAACTGGACGCCCAAGAGGCATCTCAACCTTCGGACGTCCTCAACACACTTTTACTTCCCTCAAACCATTCCTCCCACCGTCCCTGAAGCACGGTCCCAAGGAGCACTGGCTAGCCCGTGGCTGGAGACAAGAACCCAGGAGTCATTCTTGACTCTTCCAGTTCAGCCACATCCTAACTCCAATCCCTGAGTTCCACCTTCAGGTGACAGCTGAGGGCTTTCTCTGCGTCAGCTCCCCTGCTGCCCCTTTCATGAAAACCACCACTGACTTTCCCCAAACTGCCGCCATGCTGTTCTGCATTTCCAGCTTCCACTCCTGCTGTCCTTCTGTCTAATCACCACCCAGGAAGCCCTGGGCCATCATTTTACCACCATACATCTAACCAGGTCTCTCCCTTATTCGAAATCCACCGATCTCACCCCACATGGACGACACATTGTAAGCACCTGCCCTGGCCATCGTCCTCTCGCCCCATTTACCTCTCCCATCTCACCCCGCCCCACGTTCCCCTCACCACTCACACCTGCGTGGGAGACCCTCACTCCTGCTGCTCCTTCACCCCTGAGCTGCACTTCATTTTAATGTCACCTTCACCACATACCTGCTACCCTACACCCACCCTTGTGGCCCATATGACATCTCTCCATCTTCCCTGCTACACCATATCATGGTCTCGGGCACTCGCTTAGGGTCCACACCCCGAGCCCCAAGACAGCAGGCATGATACAGTCTGGATATTTTAACACTTCCAAGTCTCATGTTGAAATCTGATCCCCAGTGTTGGAGGTGGAGCCTAGTGGGGTGTGTGTCATGGGGGTGGATTGCTCAAGAATGGCTTGGTGCCCTCTCCATGCTAATGAAGGGGTTTGCTGGAGACCTGGAACCCCTCCTCTCTTCTCTTGCTCCCTCTCTCCCCACGTGGCAAGCCTGCTCTCTCTTCACCTTCTGTCATGCGTGGAGGCTTCCTGAAAGTTCTCATGAGAACCAGATGCCAGCAGCACGCTTCTAATACACCCTGCAGAACCATGAGCCAAATACACCTCTTTTCTTCATAAATTACCCAGTCCCAGGCGTTCTGTTGTAGCAATGCGAAGCGGACTAAGTCAAGGCACTTGGTCTGTTTTGTTTGCAAAACAATCCTGAGTATCCAGAACCCTCCTGTCTCAAGTTGACACTTGATAAATAATTTACAGAATTCATTGACTAATAGAACATCATTATGCCAATTAAGGCAAACAAGAATGAAGGAGATAAGCAAAAACACCTCCTGTCCTTTGCCTTTTTTGTAGCAGTTTTTAATTCACTTAAAAATAAGATTTAACTGGTATGAAGACTTCCCAAACTAGGCCACGGTGCATTTCTGCCATAATAAAATGGCACTCTGTTCCTTTCCTTTCTGCCCTTTCACAATCTTTAATTCTCTTGTTCTGTCATGTGGCATTTCCTCTTTTTTTAATTTTTTTTTTTTTTAAAGCCGAGGCTAGGTTTGAACCGACCACCTACAGCATATGGGGCTGGTGCCCTACTCCTTTGAGCCATAGGCGCCACCCCATTTCCTCCTTTTGTCCATCTTCTCCATGGGGATGTGATCTCGTGAGGGCAGGAACCTTTTCATACCTGCTCGGTGGTGCATCCTCAGGGCCACGCTGATGACCCAGTGCATAGCAGGTGCCCAAGACACATACACGTTTGTGGAAGGAATCATGGAACGAGAAACTCATCAAAACTGGAAATCCCATTAAAGACATCACGAGCTCCCCAAGGGCAACAACTTTAGGATTTTCTCTTCTTCGACACTCACTAAAAGCCTAACACAATACTTCGCACTTCGTAGGAATTCAGTAAACTTATTTCTTGAGTTGAATTTTACCGAACAGGCCAAGTTTCAGAGACTCCCTGTCCTAATTAGAAAAACTCTCCTGGAGAGAATAAAGGCACTGGAGGAGGAGTCTGTCAGGAGACAGGTTCCCGGCCTGGCAGGAGACAGACAAAGGGCTCAGTGAGCTCATTTGCATTTTGTTTTGCATAAATATGCAAGCCCAGTGCCTGAGCTGGAGTCTCCAAGGATGTCAAATGGCACTGGCTGTGTTTTCAAGTAGAATATTCAGGATTTCACAAACAGAAGATTCCCACCCAGAAGAAAGTTCTTCCTCTGTCCTGGTTATGGTGAGACGCATTGACCTTAGCTGAGCCAATGTCCCTCAACCAGACTCTCCTTGTCTCCCTGCCGCTACCAGCCCCTTCCCCAGGATCACCCCTTCAAGGGGCCTTGGTCAGCCTGTCTAAGGTGTGCTAAGGCCGCTGTTGACAGAGCTTAAAACAAATCTCCCTGTTCACGCACAGGCCTTGGTCCATGGGGGCAGCCAAGTTGGGAGACTGATTCTGTCTTGGCTGAAGCCACTAGTACAGAAAAGTTTCAAAAATATAAAACAGCACTTCAAAAACAAACCAAAACAGCTCATCTTTCTAAGGCCAACCCTGAGTGCAGGGAAGGCTGGGAGAGGCCCTGGGATTCTTCCCCCCTGGTTAATCCAGTTGCCCTGATTTGCACGGGATTTGCATAAACAGCAGTGTTGTATTCAAGCAGCCCTTACTTCAAGGGCCAAGATTAAGGTTGAGGATTTGTCCCACTCACGGTAGTTTTGTTCACTCTCCACTGTTTAGAAGCTTGAGACACCTAAAATAGTTATTTATATACTGGCCAGGGTGAAAAGGACATGAGTGAGGGTGGAGAACCAGACGGGGCCGCCAGAGGTGGGTGCAGCGCTTGGTCCTTTCTCCCAAGAGCAGAGATCGGACAACAGAAATTGTAGGGTGGCTCCCAGTTCTGAAATCCTATAAATCTCAGCAGGGTGCCAACCCCTGGGATGGTACTGGAGGCAAGAGGCTCTGTAGCCAGGTTCAGGGTGCACTAATATTTGCTGAAGGCTTTTCTGTGACAGCGACTGTCATATGGGGAGAAGGAAGAGAGAGACTAGATTGGATAAGGGGAGCGATGGGCAGAGGAATGTGGAATTCTTCCATCAGCACCACCACCATATTGCTGCTGGGCACTCGACTGGGAGAAGCCCTTTAAAAGCCTTCACTCACAAGCGTCTCTGACCCTGCAGCCCCATCGAACCTCTCCCTGTATACGAAACGAAGCACAGCCTCCCTCGTTGGCACGGGTCACAGTCAGCGCACAGCTCCTGATGTCAGGCTCCACTCCCAGCACTGCCCGTAGGGCCTTTCCACACGCTGTTGAGGCTTCCAGTGAGGGCTTTGAAACACCCCCTAACTCAGTTTCTGTGATGTGCCCATCAGGACCGTGGAGAATACAGGAGCAGAGCAGGAAAACCCACAGGATGCCCCTCGGAGGGGGAGGAGGAGTCAACATCCAAGGTGTCTAATCCGTTCTCCCCCGTTTTCTCAATATAAGCAAAGAGTACATGCTACCACTTACTACAGGTACGACCTCACACCTGGTGCACCAAGCTTCTTGGAAAACACTGTCCTGAGATGAGGTGGGAGAAGGGGAAGGAAAAGGAAAAGATGGAGCCCTGAGATCTCCCTGGCTTAGCTTCCTCTAAGTACCACCCACTGGATCATTATGAAACCATCTAGGTCATCTCACCTGTGCACCATGGTAAACGAGAAGGAAACTGGACAAGAGAGAAACACACAAGCAAAACCAGCATATTGCTGTCTGACCAGGTGTAGTGGCCTATCCCTATAACCAGCTCTTTGGGAGGCTGACACTAGTGGATTACTTGAGGCCGAGAGTTTGAGGCTACCTCAAACTGGACAACACAGCAAGACCCCATCTCTACCAAACTAAAATAATTAGTCATGAATGGTGGCTCATGCCAATAGTCCCAGCTACTCAAGAGGCAGAGGCAGGAGGATCTCTTGAGCCCAGGAGTTTGAAGCTACACAGAGATATTCTATTTATTCTAAATCTGGTTCCCCTAAATATTTTGTCATTGACTTGATTCTCTCCTTTTTTTTTTCTTTTCTTTTCTTTTTTCCTTGGAAGTTATTAGAGGGAAGGACACAGGGATTCCTGGAATCTTTCTATCATGTGCAGTGTCAGTGACAACTGGTGAGTTATGGGTCAGGCCCATGTGAAAAAAAGATTTAGTGCCTCGTTACCTTATCACGTAAGGAAGCTCTTTGGGATTCAGTAACTCTACGAGAATTTGTTCATAAGAAGGGTTTTGGCTTTCTAGATACTAAAGAAACAAATTTGCATTTTAACACATTAACTGTCACATGAAATAATGTAACTTACACTAGTTTTGAGTCTGGGACCTCATGAAGCATATATAACTCATGCATCCCTTGATCTATCTTAACCTAATAAAACACCATGGCCCCAACGGGGAGAATTTTTTTTTCTAGTGTGGCAGTCAATGTGTTAAAAATGTGGGACAGAAAGTCCGGTTTCAGTTTTTGATGCTGCGAGGTTTGGGTGACTGTGGATTTATTAGTCTAACTATAAACAGTTTTTAATAACTTTAATTATCCTGCTTCACTTTCCTAATTTCTTTTACACACACGTACACACACACACACACACACACACACATATATATATATATATATCCTTTTTTTTTTTTTAATTAGCCTAGAAGCTTGAAAGATTAATCTTGGGAAAATGGCCTAATGCCCTTTAGCTAGTTCCCAGTTTACAGCCCAGGTTTCCCTTGAATGCTTGAATTTCCACTGCAGGGTGGTGCAACATACCTCCTGGGACCCCCTTCTGCTCACACCTGAGACCTGTGTGCACCAGCTATTTGTTTACAGATACTTGGGATGCTCTTCTTTCTCCCCATGAAATGTTTCCAAACTCCAGGAACTAGGGATATGGGAGGGAAAAAAAACATATTGTTGCAATCCCCTCTTCCCGCTTGGTCATTAATTGTATCCTGCTGGGAGCCCTCCCTGCACTCTGGGTGAGCATGTGTCAAACACATTTCCCTCTTCCCAGCACTTGCCAAGGGTGTGTTAGCCTCTTATTTTCGAAACCCCCTCTTGGAGACATGGAGAAAGGCAGAGGGAAGCAAAGAGGGGGAGGAGAAGTCTACAGTGGAGCGGCAGGCCAGGGCCAAGCTCTGGGCTAGAGCCACTCTAAGTCTGAATCTTCTCCCTGGTCAAAGGGGGGGGGTCAGTTTTTCTGCAGCGAGCAGCTGGTGGCAGGGCAGGCAGAAGGGACCCACTGTGGTGACCGGAAGTTAAGAGGATGCGGACTCAGCCAGGGTTCTCCTTACATGACAGAGCAGCTGATTTTTCCTCCAACTCTCTCTTCGCTGGTTCTGAGGCCCCCAGACAACCAGAGCAGTCACACGCCACTTCCCTCCCAGCTGTTTTAAATTCTTCAGAGAGGAGAA
Organism: Arctocebus calabarensis; assembly: GCA_963573935.1. Classification (NCBI taxonomy): domain Eukaryota; kingdom Metazoa; phylum Chordata; class Mammalia; order Primates; family Lorisidae; genus Arctocebus; species Arctocebus calabarensis. The sequence continues at coordinate 94,070 of CAUYON010125730.1, forward strand.
TAAGTAGAAAAATCCTTCCTGAGTATTTTATTTCCCCCAGAGGGTAACAAGGTATAAGACCAAGGGACTGGAGAGTCAGAGGAAGGAGCAGTCGCAATCTGGGGACCCTGGAAGCTCGACTGGGGATTCTCAGTGGACGTAGCTCAGGTGGAAAATCCCTCCCTGTCAATGTGGCTTGTGATGAGATCCAGTTGATCTCAGCCATTCTCCCCAAGGAGGCAGGGTCTCTACCTCCCTGCTCAGCCTTCTCCTCCCTTCCCCCTAGCAGTATAGAAAGAAATCAAATTATTCTTGCAGGTCAAGGTTGGATCTCAGAGACGCTGATGCAAAATGCTGAAGGGTCATTGAACTTTCCCCAGGATCTAGAGAGGGAGCTGTCAAGCTTCCATTAGGTTTCCAGCCTCTCCCCTTTATACTATTATTCATGGTATCTCCAGTCCTCCATAGACCTTAACCTTGACTGATCTTAACCGGATGTCATAACACTTGCAAGGAAGCAGTTATCACTGCCTGGTGCAACAAAATTGAACTGCTAAGAAACCAGGCTTGTAAGCAAACAGGTCTCAGCCCAAATTGTGTCTCTTCCTCTCATTAGCAACATGACCTACCTCATCTATGCCTCGGAACTTGAGGGCAGTCATCTCTAAATTTATTTTTAAAGGTTGAATGTGATTGTGTGTATAAAGCATACTGAGTGGCATGAGGTGCTCAGAAATGGGGCATGTTTTATTGTTGTAAAGTTAAAAATGATGAGTGACATCTGGAAGCCCCTGTTGGAACGGCCACACTGATGGATCCTGGCGCCGTTGCTCCCGTCCCCCTCTTCCCTCAGTTCAAGGTCATCTCCTCTTCGGGTTGAGAACACAGTAACACATATGCTCATTAGCCACCATGCCATGAAAATCAAACTTCAAGGCAGACTGACAAAATAAGCTCAAGTCTGATGGACCCTCGCTTGACTCCCGTGAGGGACACTGCCCCTTTCTGCACTAACAGGAACAGAGGCTCCTCCCACCATACTCAGCCCCAGCAGCATCTTGAACCCAAGTCACAGCTGGCTCCTTGAGGCAGCCTGAAGCCTGACACCACCTGTAAAGGAAACTTTTCTCTCTGTTGAAAATACACAGGGCCCCCTCTGCCTTAGTCCCTGCCACTCCCCTGACATTGTCCTACTACTGTTTCCGTGTAGCGCATCTGGCCAAAGCAAACAGCTCTCTGGAGCCAGCTCTCCAGCAAGCAGCTGCAATACAGAGTTGGCAGCCTGTTCCAGGAAGCCCGGCCTTCCCCCGCCTGCTCACCCCGCAAGCTCTCCTGGAAGACACTAGAAATAAAGCCTGACCTTTTAATTAGTGCTCTCATGGGGGCTGACCCCATTCTCTGGAGCAACTGGACCTCCCCCCCCCCGCCACTCCCCTGCCAGGGTCCTCATCCATTTTCCATGTTTTGGGTGCCTGGGTACCAGGATTCACTCTGAAAGTTTATTAATATCCTATACTAATATCCTGTCTGAATTTCGGGTTCAGGGACAGATGAGGATCTCAAATCTAGCAGTCATGATAAGAGGAAAAATGAGAAGAACAAAGAGAGGAACAGAAAGAAGAAAGGAGAAAAGGAGGGATGAAAGGAAGGGGTATAACATCCTTTATCAGCCAGATAATGTGGTAAGTGTTTTCCACGTTTCCTCCTGCAAACTCTAAAAGGCTATAGGTTTTGATTGTTCTCATTTTATACATAAGATACTGAGGCCCCAAGAAGTAACTTCCTCAAGGTCACCCATTTGGTAAATGGCAGAGCAAAGACAAGAACCTGGGACTTCTGGCACCAAGAACAGAAACTTTCCATCAGCTTGATGGTGGTGGTGATAGTGGTAGTGATTGTAGTGGTGATAGTAGTGGTGGTGGTGATGGTGGAGATGGTAGAAATGGTAGTGGACATGATGGTGGTGATGGTATTGAAGACAGTGATGGTGACGGTGGTGGTGATGGTAGTGATGGTGATAGTAGTAGTGGTAGTGGTGGTGGAGATGGTGGTAAAGGTGGTGGAGATGGTGAGAGTGATGGTGGTAGTGGTTGGGATGACAGTAATGGTAGTCATGGTCGCAGTGGTAGTGATAGTAGTAGTGATGGTTTGGTGGTGGTGGTAATGGTGGTGAGGCTGATGTTAATGGTGGTCTGATGGTGGTACAGTTGATAGTAGTGATGTTGATGGTGATGGTAGTGGTGACACTGATAGGGTGGCAATGGCGATGTGATGGTGGCAGTGGTGATGGTGGTAGTGGTGATGATGGTGATGAGGTGATGGTGGTGATGGAGGTGATGGTGGTGATGATGGTGATGATGGTGGTGATGGTGGTGATGATGGTGATGATGGTGGTGATGATGGTGGTGATGGTGGTATGATGGTGGTGATGGAGGTGATGGTGATGGCGGTGATGATGGTGGTGGTGGTGGTGGTGATGGTGGTGGTGGTGATGAGGTGATGGTGGTGATGGTAGTGATGATGGTGGTGATGGTGATGATGGTGGTGATGATGGTGGTGATGAAGGTGATGATGGTGGTATGATGGTGGTGATGGAGGTGATGGTGATGGCGGTGATGATGGTGGTGGTGGTGGTGATGGTGGTGATGGTGGTGATGATAGTGGTGATGGTGGTGATGATGGTGGTGATGGTGGTGATGGTAGTGATGATGGTGGTGATGGTGGTGATGGTGGTGATGATGGTGATGGTGATGGTAGTGATGATGGTGGTGATGGTGAAAGTGGTGATGGTGATGATGGTATTGACAAAGGTGATGATTGTGTTAGTAATGGTGGTGTGCTCTTGTTACTAATAGCAGTGGCAGAAGTAACATGAAAAGTAGATGAACCAGCTAATTTTCTCTGTCTCTAATATCTTCCCTTGCATTATATTCCCCACCTTTATCTGATTTTGTAAAAACATCCAGACTCCAAATTTTTATTTGTTGGTAGCATCTGTAAAATGATATCATAGTCTTATATTTATTTATTTTCCAAAGAACACAAATAAAGAAACAGCTTCCCTTATCCAAACAAAACACAAAGTCACCAAGGCTTTAAAACTGAGAGCTGATTCTCCAGGTGGAGAGATGGGAGTAACCAGGCAGCATCAACATCTCCACTGGGTTTCATCTCTCCCTTTGCCTTTCTTTCCCTCTGACTCTCACATCCATAGCCATAGTCAGCCCAAGGGTGAATGACTCCCACTCAGAGTTGTGGCCTAACTGTGGCCAGTTCCCTTTCCCCTGGTTTCCCTTACCCATCTGCGGAAATTGAAATAAGACACAGGACAGACAGGGTGGGGGGAGAAAGAGAGAGAGGAGAGAGAGACCAAAAGGAAAACAAAGAAAACAGGAAGTTTAGACAGCACCAGATTACAAAGCCTGCTCTCCTGAACCTTCACAGCTAACTCCCTTCCAGGGCCACCACCCACATCCCAATCCAGAGATTGTCTGATACGCTCAGGCAAATGTGCTGAGACAATGTAGGAGAACCCCATGATCGTAGGGCTTCCCGACTTGTCTCCCTATGAAAGGAGTCACAGTACTTCCCCTTACACATTCCTCTAGTCACTGGGGGCCCTCAGAGCCCAAGGGAAGGTCACCCATCTCAGCAGCCCACCCAAGTGGTCCCAACACAGCCACAGCTTCACTTGCCCAGGTGTCCAGCAACAGTATGGCAGCCACCAAAAGTGATGAGCGCACCCCTCAGGGGACAGACCTGGCTCCTATCACTGGTCCAAGAACACCACAGTCTCCTAAGTGCATAGTCACAATGAAATGATTGACACCCATGAAACAAAGATGCAACCGTGGCATGTACCGCCCACGGCAGGAGCAGGGTTGAAGAGCTTGTAGGGACCATCCTCAGCCATCTCTCTTGACCCTTGGTAAAGTCTATATTGAAAAAATTCTAAAGCACAGCAAACTTAAAGCTCAAAGGAGAATAATTTAAACTTCTCCAAGACTGTCAACTGGGCTATTTTTGTGACAGCTGGATTCTCTTTTAAAGCATACAATACAACATCAGTAGAAGTACTGAGCCATGCACGGTTCCTTTTGGTCGGTGACGCACTGCTGGGCAGCCTTTGGGAAATCTTGGGGCTGACAGCAAGTGGCCAGTCCTCGCTCTGATGTTTTGGCCAAGGTTCTGGGAGACAAGGGGTCTCCCAGCATGGGGGTACTGGCCTGAGGGCGTTGCCAGGCCCCCTCAACCTCCTTTACTTTCCAGGACTGCACCTCTTATGGCCCTCTCACGATTGCTGCTCCCTTTGGAACTTTCCCAGCTCCACAGTGAAACGGGGTATAAGGAGGAAAAGCTGGGAAACAAGCTTGGGAAGAATAGTTGCCACCTATTTTTTTTTTCCTTGCCGTTCAAGTAACAATTTCTGCCTGGTCAGTAAAGACAGCAGATTTTATTTGTTTTGCCAACTACCCTTTTCCCATCCCAGCAACAAGGTGGGGTGGGCTGATATTTTCTTTCAAGGCTATGCTAAAGATTCCAGCCTCCCTCCTGATTCTAACTTCAGGATCCCCATTGCAGGCGGCCAGGACCTCCCTGTCACTCACGAAAGGGCTCCCGAGACAGAGACAGGCCTCTCCCCCGTGCAATTTGGGGCGGCCTTGAGGCATTTAGAGACATGGGAGGTACAAGACGTCCTCTCTCCCTCCCTCCCCTATCTCTCAAATGTGTTGCTGGGAGACTGAGGTTGTTTCTTTTTAGCAAAACATCTCTGACAAAACTCCCGATTCTCCCCAGTGTTATCTCACTCCCTGCTGCAAAATGAGCCCTAATCTTTCTGCAGAAGTAAAACTGTTTCCACCCCTCCCCCCACCCCCTCAGCTGCTGGGCATTCTCCATCTTTCTGCACAGTGGGGGCGAGGTTTCGGTGGAGGAAGATGAAGCCTGGGGCTTGGGCAGGCTGGTTCCTCGAGGGTTAAGTTAGCTGGGATTGAGGAGCCCTGCATCCCAGATGGAGAATACTAAAGGCTAGCTTCATCAAGTCAGCTTGTTTGGTTATCTTGGAGTGCATGCTGGGGCTAACTCATGCTGGCCTGTCCTTCCGGATGTGGCCTTGCTCAAAACCAAGCCTGATCCAGGAGTCTTGTTCCCCGGGGCTGCCTCCTCCCAGGCTGATAAGGAGTTTCATCATGGGTGATTCAGAGACGGAGATGGCAGCTCTGGAGATAGGGAGCACGCCTCCAGCCCCCGCTGACCTCACTTTCCAGTTGGTGACAGGTTTGGCCAGACAGGCCAAGTGGCTTCCAACCAGGCCAAGACAAATGATCTGGGGCCTTCTCACCCCCCGAGCCTCCAAGTCCTTCTCTGGATTGCAGTTCACGTCCAGGACCCATTGCAGATCTTCTCCCGGATGCCCTTTGTCTCCTGGACAGGAGACCAGGTGACACAGGACTGCTCCTACTGTCCGTGCCCCCCTCATGGAGGTCTTGTTAGGGGTTGACATCCATCTCTGGTTCCTCCTTGCTTCCTCCCAGACTCTCCCTGCCACTCAAGCTGTGCAGGGCAGGAGTAGGTGGTTTTGAGCCCGGAGTCACTATAAAAAGCATGTAGCAGGCCCAAGGCTTTGGTGTGCAGAGAAGACTTCACACCACTCAAGATACACACACGCAGAGGGTAGCTGCTTGTTCTCCAGCCAGTGCTCTGATGGGAAATGGCAGCCTCCTTAGTGTCCATATGGCCAGCAGCACTGAGGGCCTCAAGCTCCTGGTGACCACTCAAATCCTCCGAACTTGCCGAGGGTGGTGGGAGGGGCTGGGGGAGACAGCGAAGCAGCTCCCAGAAAAGCTGGCTGGGAACACAGCGTTCTGTCCACGACTTCTAGAGTTAAGCATCGCTTTGGAAACCCTGTCAGGAGCGGGAAGTGCTGGGGGCACATGGGGAGGAATCCTCCCCCGCTTCTGCCTGCCCAGCCAATCTGTGGGGGGCCAGGACTCCGACCAATGTGCAGGGTGGGCTGTATCCCTTACTGGGCCCAAGGCTGACGCTGAAAAGTCGCCAGATCCTTGTGTGGTGATGGAGTCTACGCACTTAAACTCCAGGGCCTCAGTAATAATAATGAGCCACACACTCCCTGACCGGGATGCGATGCTTTGGGGTTCTCAAAATGCTTCTCACATCCATTGACTAGTCCTCACAGGGTGACTGTGAAGCAGGCCTCATTGCCCCTCCCTCTCTCATGGAGAAGGGAGCCTGGCTCACGAAGAAGCAGAATGAAGACGCAAAACTGGATCCTCTGACTCCTTTCCCCCTCCCTTGCAAAGGACTTTAGTGGATTTGGGAATGGATAAGACTTTACCACAGCACAGGGATGTGAGGCCAGATGGCACGATGGTGAGGTTAACAAAGGCATAGAGATGAAAGACGGGAGGACATTTTTCTTTCAAGAATGCTCTTTAGGGTGGCGCCTGTAGCTCAAAGGAGTGGGGCACCGGGCCCATATGCCGGAGGTGGCGGGTTCAAGCCCAGCCCCCGCCAGAAACTGCAAAAAAAAAAAAGAATGCTCTTTAAACTGCTGCCTCAGCACATTGTAAATTGAAGTACTCTTTGCTTTATGTCATTAGTCTGTATCTATGGCATAAATGTTTTAAACACTGATGAGAAAAAGAAAACAAAATAAAGCATGAACTACAATTCCTGTAGTCATTCTGTATATTTATATTTATACATGTAAATATGCTGATATATATACACATATATGTATTATGTATCTCCTCTAGAGTTGTTTCATGTACATTATATGTAATATCATATATTAATATGGATCAATTACATATGAACATATTACTCTATAACTTCATTTTTTACTTAGAACACAGAAAAGTGATGGGAATAACTGCCCGTGTCATTAAGTAGATGTATATTATTTTTAATGTTTGCCTAGCATTGATGTTATCGGACACTGATGTTGTTCTCAGCTTCTACCCTTGCAAATAATGGTGTAAGAAAGCTTCTTCTGCACGTTTCGTTGTGCAGCTGTTTAATTCATCAAAATAAATTCCTGGAAGTGGAATAATTAGGTCAAGATACACCTTCAAGGGCAGAGTACAGTGGCTCATACCAGTTTTCCCAGCACTTTGGGAGGCCATGGTGGGAGGATCACTTGAGGCCAGGAGTTCAAGATCAGACTGAGTAACGTAGCAAGACTTCATTTCTACAAAAAAGAAAAAAAAGAAAAAGAAAAAGAAAAAATACTATCTGGATACGGTAGCATGTGCCATAGCCCAGCTACTTGGTAGGCTGAAGTGAGGAGATTGCTTGGGTCCAGGAGTTTGAGGTTGCTGCGAGCTGTGATGATACCACTGTACTCCAGCTTGGGTAACAGAACAAGATCTTGCCTCAAAAACAAAACAAACAAACAAAAAACCCCAGAGCACGCCTTCAAGGTTTTCATTTTATTTTTCCAAATGATGTGCCTTCTAATAGTCAGAAGGAGTCAGAAATGTAGAGTATCAATGTCTTTATATAGTGATCAAGAAAATGCCATGAAGGCTATCTCTAACAGTACGATCAAAATATTTCTGATTGTATATGAAGCACATTCTGCCCTATGATTGCACCAATGTACACAATTATGATT
>CAUYON010125731.1:0-15338 GCA_963573935.1 Arctocebus calabarensis
AACAAACAAACAACAATGAGGCTGCAACCAAAAAATGGCCAGGCGTTGTGGCGGGCGCCTGTAGTCCCAGCTACTTGGGAGGCAGAGGCAGGAGACTCGCTTGAGCCCAGGAATTGGAGGTTGCTGTGAGTTGTGATGCCAGAGCACTCTATCCAGCGTGACAGCTTGGGGCTCTGTCTCAAAAAAAAAAAAAAAAAAAATCCTTTATTTTCTGACTTTGGAAGTAATGCATATATATTGAAAGTCTGGAAAATAGAGGAGAGTGTAAGGAAGATATAATGATAATTTGTGAACCTGAACCTATTATTCAAGATAACTCTATTAATATTTTGGCTTTTGTCCCCTAGGAGTGGGTATAGAATTTTACATGCTGATGGTTTGTTTTTTTTTTTTGAGACTTTACAACTTTTATGTTTACCTGGATAGAACTGAAATATATTCTTATTAGTAAGGTATCTCAGGAATAGGGAAAAAAAGATCCAATGAACTCAATACTATTATGAAACCAATGTATCATCACCTACACATTCATATGAATGATAAAACACAACTATAGTCCAGAAAGAAGGAGAGGAGAGGAGGGAGAGTGGAGGAGCTTGGGGAGGACGGGAGGAGGGTGAGTATTTGGTGGGATCTCCCTATTGTGCACAAATCAATGGTCATTTCAAAACTACTCAGAGCATAGTATTAATGTCTTATTACAACAAATGAGTAACTGAGATGATGGCTATGTTAATTAGTTTGATTTAAGCATTCCACATTGTATATCAAATCAGCACATAATTGTACACAGTTATGATTCAATAAAAAAAAAAAAGAAAAAAGAAAAACCCTAGGGGGCTCCGTTGACATTCTATTAGGGATTACCAAAAGTATCCTAATTTACTATAGGCACTTGGATACCAATGTCCTGCTGGTATATGGGAGCCAAGTGGCAGGTCTGCACAGCTGTATCTTCTTCCGTAGGGATTTTCTTTCTCTAAATAACTACCCAAGGCTGTCAGCCTTTTGTATACCCAGTGACAAGACTAGATAAGTATAGCTTATACTGTTGTGTTAAAAAACCAAAGCTGCCCACCAAGTATTCTTACTAACCAGTGAAAGTAAGGCCCAGCAACAGTTATGTCCATTAAAATTGAGGCTTATGAGCCGCAAATTACTCCTTTAAGAGGATGAAGGGTATGGTAGACTCAAGACTGAGCTTGGATAGTTGCTGGATAGCTTTAATGACATCTCATTCTATGATAGCTTTGTTTATGTGCCAAGGGTCTGAGACCCTCGTACTAGATGGACTGTCTCTGCCTTCACCCCCGAGCCAGGCCAGCATACCAGTCATCTCCCTAGAGGTGTAGCTTCCTGTCGCCAGACCAGCTAGCAACTATTAGCCAGGGTTTTTGGTCACAGGCAATAAGTCTTGCTGAATTAAATGGGAAGAGTAAATTGTGACATAAGCACTGGGGGTAGCTTGCAGAATTCCCAGGATGGCTGGAGTCAGGCCATACCACAGATCTGCCTGATGAGGACATTTCAGCATTCATTATTGAGCACTAATTGCTGTGCTACTGGTAGGACACAATGAGACTACTTCTAGTGCTTCCCAAGGCACGATCTTCTTATAACTGTCAAGAGAGAAGTTTATCTGCAGTCTTTGTTCTGTTGGCTTCTATTCCAGTCTGGGAAGTATTCAATCAATGAAGCTTGGATCCAGGTGTCTTACCTTCTCTACCTGGAAAGTAGCTCCAGGATACCCTGGGGCAGGACACATTGTGTCCAGGAGAGCCCCATGTCTCTCCCTCCTGAGCCTGCAGGAGGCCAAGCCCCAAAGCAGGAACAAGGAGACCTGGACTTGGGATCCGTCCATCTCCCCACACCTCGTGGAGTTTCAGCCCCTGCCACAGGACACCCGACCCGCAGCAGAATCCCAAACACCTGAGCGCAGGACCCTGTGCTTCTTGCCAAGTCAGTTGTTCTCTGTGTAACTGTTGTTTCTGTCACCAGAATGACATCCTACATGCTGATTTAAGAAAAATATTGAACTATGAACCTTGTTCCATATCATAATTAAATATTCTTTGAAAATATATTTAATGGCTCTAGAGTCTTCCATTGTCTTGCTCTGGCCATACTTTGTTTATTCACTCTTCTCGATGAGTATGTGCATTATATACAAGATCACCTACTTTAATCATAGTATGATAAACTTCTGTATTTCAGAATATTCTGTAGAGCAGATAACCAGAAATGAGATGATTTGATGGGTGAGTGAGGACTTATGTAATAGAACATCCCTAGTTGACCACTTCCCTATACTGACCACCTTCTTAAGTTGACCTAATTTTCATAGACTGGACATGCACCACATGGACATAGCAGTACAGTGAGCTTAGTTCTTATGCTGACCAGTTGTTAGTACCCTGAGCGGTCAACTTACAGAGATTCTACTGTATTTTGTGGGGTAAGAGGGGACAGGCATATGTGAACATTTTTTATCCTTGTTATATCATAAGGAATTTGTCTGGTCTTTGCCCCATGTTTTGGGATGGAGCATCTAAAGCCCTTGGATTTCCGGTGTTACAGGAGGGTCATTCATAATGGGCCCTTGGACCACACCTGGGTTTATGATGAGGGGGTGACTCAGGACGGGCACTGGTGATGCCCCAAAAGACCAACCATGTTATTAGAGGCTTGGGGCTTTCAGCCTTGTGATACCAGCCTGACCTCCTGACTTCTGGGCAGGAGAAGTTGACTAGAGATTGAGTTCATTCTCATGGTTAGTAATTTAATCAGCTATTCCTATTCATTGCAACCCCAATAAAAACTCTGGATATTGAGGCTTGAGGATCTTCCTGATTGGTGAACACATTAATGTGGTCAGAGGGTGACGTTCCGTGACTGTAGGGAGGGGGGAGGGGCACGAGGCTCTGCCTCCAGGACTGGAAAGGAGAGAAGGAAAGGACACTGCTGAGCCCTCGCCCTGTGTCCTCTTGTCTCCTCACTGGGTCTGGTTTGGTGATTCTTAGAGGAGAGTGCTAAGCACACAGGAAGGTGCCTCACTTTCTTCTCAGAGTATTGCACATCATTTCTAGCTGCAAGTCAAGGGACTCAGTTGTTCTGACTCTTTGGAATGCAGGAGTATTAGGGCAAGACCTCTGGGGCCATGGAAATGCTGTTGCCAAAGAGTATACTGAGAACACAGGAAATGTTTCGTGGTCCTGTTAGATGACTAGGAGTAAACATTTATTTCACCTTGAAGGAAATGAGTGCCACAGAGAGAGGCCCAGGGCCCAGGAGTTGGACACAGCCAGACAGCTATGCAGTGAGCCATGTAAGGCAGGACATCAGGGCCAAATGGGTTAGAAAGGGCCTGATAAACTGTGTCCCTCAAAAGGACCTGGCGTTTTCTGTTCCTTGGGTGGGCCACATGTGCTCGGCTCTTGAGAAGATTGGGAACAGCTGTCCTGAGTTGTTGCCATTGAGTCATATTTGGTCCATGGGCCAGCGGCTGGTGCCTTTGGTCATTCTGTCCTTTTTTAACAAAGCTTGAGGTGATTTGGCCATCTCCCCAAAGGTCCTAAGGAATTGCGTGCTCAGCATCCTCGGTGCACTGCTGGCAGCTGGGGCTTCTGTAGCCTCCTGCTGTGTCCTCTGCCCGGAACAGCCTCTTCCCCCGTAGCTTCCTGGCCTGCACCCTCCCTCCGGTTGCTAAATTCCCCTCTTATATGCTTGCTTAGCAGAAACTTCTCATTTCACTTTTACGTGCTTCACCATATTGCTATTGTCTCTGTATGCATGTGTCTCCCCCAGCAGACTGTGAGCTCCTTGAGGGCAGGGGCTCAGTCTAGGGACTGCTTTGTGTATGTACAGAGCAGCACAGGACTAACCCTGTATTCCATGCCTGTTACCAGTCTGGTGTTTGGGTAGCTGATTTGCAAGTATGAGGCATCTCAGGAAATTATTGGTCAGAGGGAGAGCCCCTCCAGGTGGTGATCCTGGCCTAGGATGCCAGCTGCCCATCACCCCCAGCAGAGACCTCCCTGCCCTGGCATGTCTCAGATGCAACCTGACCTTCTGGTTGCTCCCTGGGGCTCTCCAGGCTGCTGCACAGTGAAATGTGTTCTTGCTGCTCCTTCTGTGATGTGACCGGCCATGCCTTCCTCAGTCCCTCTGCTCCATCCAGAAAAATGTCTAATTGTATCTTGAACTCATTTACATTGCCTGCTTCAGTGGCCTTACTTGGCAGCTGAGCACTTATGCTAATTCCACCCTTTTCATGAAGGAATTCTGCTGATTTTACTTACTTTTTATGGTAAATTCCTCTCCCACCCCTTTCTTTCTTTCTGTTCCTTCTCTTTCTTTCTCTCTCTCTTTCTTTCTTTCTCTCTTGCTCTCCTAGTAAATAGTTTCTTTTTTTGTTTGTTTTTTTTTATAGACTGTTTATCGCAGCTCAAATTAGTTTCTTTTTTTAAATTTTTTTTCAGTAGTTTATTAAGTTCACTCTCTTAGACTCTGTGACCCTGTACCCAGGATGCTTCACTGACAGGCATGAGGCAGACTCAGAGCACATCCAGCAGGGAGATAGTCAAGAATGTCCTGTGTGGTTTCTCTGGTCCAGGAGAGGGCCCTCTGTAGCCTGGGGATCCATTGCTACAGGACATGTTTGTGTAGCAGGCCACGGTGGTTGGACAGTTGGTGAGAGTGGCACTGCCTCAGATGCCTTGTGAGGCTGGACCCTGTTCTCATGATAGAGGAGGCTGGTATCTGGGCCGGGGAAGTATTAAGACTCAGTTGAAGTCCTAGTTTTGCCTTTGCTGCAATGTGACCTTGCATGAGAGTTTCTTTATCACCCTGAGCCTGCTTTCTTCATCTGTAAAGTAGACCTGTGAGAACCTACCCTCCCCACATTCAGATTCAGGTCCTCTCAGAGTAGACACAGCCCTTGGTGGCCCCTGGGGCCACCTGATCCTGTGATGTATGGTCCTGTCCTTGGCATGTCTACTTCACTCACTCAACTTTTCTCTCTCTTTTTCTGTTTCTGAGTGAAGTAGACATGCCAAGGACAGGATCATACGTCATGTATTATACTCCTCATACTATATACATACATACACATATCCTTTGTGAGTCTTAGCTGTCACCACTGAGGAATATGGAGGAGATGTGCTAAGGGATTTAGGTTCTCTTTGGCCTCTCAGTGTTCCATGGGCTCTATGAGCATTCTTTGAGCACCTGCTCTGTGCTTCGGGGCGCAGGGGATTCTGTAGGAAAGGAGCACAGGTTCCTGGTCCAGGGGGGAGGCTGCAGGGGGGACGGGGAGATCACAGAGCAGTGCTGTCGGGGTCAGTGTGGGGACCTACGGGAGTGCCCACTTCATCCAGACCAGGGAGAGCCTGGGAAATACCCAGTAGGTCATGTCTGAGGTTAAATCTGAAGGGTAAGGTGTCAGGAGAAGGGACATGTGCATGACCAAGGACTCTGGGTGACACAGAGCATGGCTGAGCATCACGCTGAGAGAAGTTCACTGGGCTGGAGTGTGAGGGGATGGGAGTGGTGGGCGTGGGCCTGGAGAGGTCAGGTGGCACAAGGGAGGTCTGACCCCTGCTGCCCTGCTCCTTGTTCCTCAGGGAGGCTTGGCCTCCTTTGACCCTCGCTCTCTTCTCCACGGAGGGTAGCATGACATTTTAAGAAATCAAGGCCCTGGGCTAAGAGCACCTGGCATCTGATTCTGCCCCTGTCCCCATACTGGCTCTTTGGCTTGGGGCAAGCAGTACTTGTGTTCATCTGCACAACAGGGCTGTTGGTTCTGGCACCTGCATCCCAGGACTGAATTCAATGAACTCCTGTGTGAAAAGGCTTAGAACAGTGTCCAGCTCATAGTAAATACTGAGTCAAATATTTGATAAAGACAATGTGCATTTCTTGCGGATAGGGCTTTTATCAATGACTTGGTGAGGATAATTCTGTCTTAGAGGAAATTCTAGCCTGGTGTCTCTGAGGTTTCCCTGCTTCATTTATCCAGGGAAATCATTGTCTTAGGTTATTTTTTGACTTTCTATCTACTAGGGTTATATTGAGACTCAGTATAGAAACCTGTGCTGGAAGCTGTAGGGGAAAAAAACCCACCTAGAGAGAAAATATGTCAGACACAGTTCAGTGCTTTTACACACATGAACTCCTTCAGTCCTCATGAAGTAGCCCTGTGAAGTAGACACTGGTTCTGTTACCCCTGTCTTGATACATAAGTGTCCTGCAACACTTTTACTGGGTCCGGAGTGTTGAGGGGTGATTCTTGGGGCGGGCCTTGCACCATCCCCTCATCGGCACTGGGAGAAATTGGAACTGTGGAGAACGTGCTCTCCTGATGGCCCAGCTGGAGAGCCAGGGTCTGAGCTGAGCTTTGTCTGCTCCCCAGGCCTGTGTTGGACTTGTGCCATTAGAAACCCTCCTGACCTTTTCTTCCAGGAAGACCCTTCCTAGCACCTGTCTTCCACACCCCTCATGAAGGACAGGTGTGGCTCACAGGAGCAGTGGGGGGATTGGACTGTCAGCTTGACTCTTTCCAGCTCAGCATACTGATTCTGGAGCACTCTTCTGACTCAGATAGGAAGAGGCCAAAAAGCTGTGTGTTTATCTTGTTTCTTCCAACTTTCCTTTCTAGAAAGAACTCCAGAGATCTCACACTGTGGAACTGCAGGCCAGTGTTGGCCCATGGACATGTTTTGTTTGGACCATACTGTTTAAACATTTTTTTTGAATTGGTTGTCAACATTTAAAAATTGGCAGATTTTATGTAATGGTCCAGATTTTTGGCTTCTCTTGAAAAATCAGAAGATTGGCAATTCCAGGCCTACATTCCTGTCTGGCCATGGTGGGCTGGAGCTGAGGAGAGATTGTCCCCTCCAGATGGAGCTCAGGAGTTTCCATCCCTGTGTCTGGCACTTTGGTGTATGCCCAGCTCTTGTGAGGTGCTCAAAGGCCCAACTTCCTCTGTTTTAGGACAGGATTTTGTCAGATACTAGAATTTGTCCTGGAGATAGAAACTCAGGTCCAGGAATACTAGTAGTTATGACTTTCATGGTGAAACACCTGCTGTGTTCCAGATCTTAGGTGAGGTATAAGGCATTATCTGTGAGCCTCACAGTTCCCTGCCAATAAGATGTGATCCCAGTTTTATAGGTGGCAGAGGCAAAGGCTCTGAGAGCTAAAGGCCATGGGCAGGTCTCACTCAACGAGCAGATAGAGGAAGCTGAAGTGGAATCCAGGATGATCCACGCAAAGCCTGTCTCCCTGCTCGCCCACTCTGCTGTAGCCTGTACATCTGCCTAGAGAGGAAGGGTTCCTGGGGGAGTTTCCTCTAGGGAGTCCCATGGGCATTACAGGGTGCTATTTTCAAGAGAAGTCCCCTGAGGGCCCTTTAGGGAGGTGGCTTGGAACAAAAATGCTCCTCAGATCAGGCAGAGCCAAGTTTGGTTCCCAGCTGTAGGATCGTACTTTCCCCTCCTCTGTGCCTCTCTGCCCCTCTGCTTTCTTCCCTCCCACTTGCCTGTACTCCGTCCGTGGGCACCTTCTTTGCGCTGAGCTCTGTCTCTGACTTTTCTGAGCCCCAGGTTTCTCATACCAGGAGGTGCTGTTGTCTGGCACTGTGACCAGCCAAGTTGAGACGGTAGATAATTGGTAGCCATTCTTAGGAATGATGAGGTTGTCTTGCACATTTTCACCACGGAAATCACATTGATAGAACCCCCAAATTACAGAGTTTTCTTGAAAAATATAGACTTAAGAAAGCATTTTCTCTAAGTTACCTTGATAAAAGAAGTGGGAAGACCAGGTCTCCATAACCCTGGTCCTCCTGTTGCTATAGATCGTGGGCCATCTGTGCTAGAAGTCTCGTAACTAGTACTACCAGTGTCAGTAGTACTTACTTATATCTCCATTTTGTAGGTGATGATCAGGCCCAGAGAGTTCTGGCATTTTGTGAGAGATCACACAGGTGGTAAGTAGAGCAGGGATTCAGAGTAGAGCTGACCTTCCTCAAAGCTTGTGTTCTTACCCCTTTACCGTGGGGCCTGATTATAGTCTCTTCTCAGGATCTGAGCATCTGAGAACGTCTACACTGGTGACCATGTGACAGATGATCCAGGCATTTTCTGTCCCCTGTAAAGTCCTTTTATTCCTGACTGGTCAGCGAATCTGATTCTGATCCATGCTCGAGTGTCCACCCCTGAATGAGAGAACTGTGAGGAGCCTGATGACACTGGGCAGAGCCTTTTCCCGGGTGGGATTATGTTTGGGCCTGAGACAGCACTGATGGTGAAGTGTGCTCAGGCCATCCTAGCCCAGGTTTTCTTCACAATTCACATTCCCATGTCTTCCTCTTACTTTTTTGTCCAAAAGAAGTACGTGTATCCATATTTGGTGATTTGTGTCTCTCTTCCCCTCCTACCCACCCCACCCCCCAAAGAGTCTGCCAAAATCCCATGTAATTCGTATCATCTCTCAAGCTGTTATAGTATATGAGGGCAGAGGATAATTTAGTTATTTTTGAATAAAGATTCTGAGCAAAAGTAAAAAAGGTGATGGTGGGGGGTAGTTTTCATACTCACTGCATGAAATAGACAATATTTCCTGAAACAGGAGATACGAACCTCAAAGAATTTAAAATAAAACATTCATTTTATTATTTTTTTTAAAGAAGGAAAACGAGAAAAAAAAGTAGAATAGTCAGTCTTTTTATCCTAAGTACAGATGAAATTGATTAAACCTTAAAGACTGGCCTCCGCACACCCGGTTTATTAATTGAAGAATTTCCTCTTACCCAGAATGGGAAGTTCACATTAAAATCGAGCTTGCCCTGAGTGGTAGTGACACTTGAGAACTGAACATTTTCCACAATCCTATTTTCTCTTCGGTGCTAGAGGAAATCCTAAAATGGTTAAAAGGGGGGAAGGGGTTTGGGAGGGGGGTGAAGAGAGCAGAAACCATACATTTTAAGGAAGCCTTCTTTCATTTCCTTGTAAAGCATGAAATCAAATTACAGCTCATGGCCCACAATTATTTTATTTCTACATTTCACATTCCATTTTCTTTTCCTTTTCACTACTCTTGAACAGGAATTGTACTTTTGTGCAAAGTCAGCTAAAAAGATTACCCCAGATAGACTATGACACGGTAGCTTAAAGAAGTAAAAAGACAAAACTTCCTGGTTTGATTGGGAGCCCAGTGGCCCTGCACAGACTGCACCTCTGCTTCCATCTGGAAGGAGGCATCATGGACCATCGCCCCTTTTGGCCCCTTGGTCCTGACGAGGGCTTGGAAACCTCTGCTCTTTGTCTGCTTCTAATCCTCCTGAGAAAGGGAGATGTGAGGGGCGTCTACCCTGGTGGGTCCCTCACTACTGGAGATCCAGAGATGGTACTGGTTGCTACCTGGCACATGCTTTGTCTTAGCAAGGTCAGAAGGTCATACCTTTTCCAGTCTTCATCCAGTCCCACAATTTAGTGTTACTGTGTCTCTCCCTAACTCTCTTTTTTTTTGGTAGAGACAGAGTCTCACTTTATTGTCCTTGGTAGAGTGCCGTGGCGTCACTCACGCAGCTCACAGCAACCTCCAACTGGGCTTAGGTGATTCTCTCAGCCTCCCCAGTAGCTGGGATTACAGGCGCCCGTCATAACACCTGGCTATTTTTCTGTTCGCAGTTTGGCCGAGGCCAGGTTTGAACCTACCACTTTCGGTACATGGGGCCGGTGCCCCACTGGATGAGCCATAGATCCTCTTACACCCTCTCCCTAACTCTTGTTGACCCCTGTTGAGCAGAGAAAGCAGGCCCCAGGCTCAGTGCTTCAGCAGGCCACGTTATCCACTTAGCATCTGATGACATTTTAATCATGGTGTTTTATTTATCTTTATTGTTAATTTTCACTTATGGCAAGTTTAATGGTGTTACATTTATTGTCGTGTAAAGTTCTTTTTAATACAAACACATTTGAGTTCAAAAAAATGATTCAATTTAAAAAAGTATCAGCAAATAACAGTAAAAGTAGTGGCCATGGTCATTGCAGAAATCATTAAGGTGGTGCATAGGTGGGACACCCTGCTTTGATTCACTTCCTCCCTGAAGTGGGGTCAGCTATTTTGAAAACTTCCATCCAAAGAGCTCTTTAATCATGTCTCCAAGTATCCAGTTTATATCTTTAGTAGCCTTTCCTCTTAGGAAGTTCTCTGACAGATGGACTCGAGCTCCTTCATGCTTCTGTTGCAGATGACCTCTGACCTTGCTCCTCTCCTTGACCCCTCCTCCCTGGGCATGTGGCAGGCGTTCAGGTTGTTGGACACTGACAGCGTTGCTGAGTGTGGACAGCATAGCTCCTGGTTCTAGGCCAGGCCTCTCGTTTGCTACCTGAGGGCAAGTCACTTCGCAGGTCTTCCAAGTCTCGGCCTCTTTGCTTGTATGGTAAGAATAGTAACAGTAAACGTTTCCTTCCTGCCTGGCATATCCTTCGGAACTCGATAAATATTAAAATTCTCTTTGCTACCTTCCCTATCTCCCAGAATAATTTCAAACTTAGAAGCTATGAGAACAGTGCAGAGAACTCTTGCATACCTTTCGCCCTTTCCTTATCTTTCTGACGATCTTCACAGGTACCTGTGAAGGTTTTGGTACAGGCAGACTTAAGAGTTTGGGGAGTCGCTTCCTAGTAAGCCCGACTGGCTGACTGTGCTGTGAGGACAGTCCCATGGGTTCTCCACTGGTCTTGTGGAGGGTGAAACTCCATTAACAGAATGCCCTTATGTCCACCTAGCAGACATACCTGGGTACCTGCCTCTGTTGTCTTCTGTGCTCATCTTCTCTGGGTTGTCTTAACTTGTAGGATTCAAAGGCAGCTTCTCAGCAAAAGTTTCCTAACAGGGAGGTGCAGATCTAGAGTGGCATCTGAGAAGACTTTATGTATTTACAGCTACAACCTTAGGGATCTTTATATCATTCTAATTACATTAACAAGTCTGTGGTGGGTGCTGGGAGCTCTTCATGTTATAAACTCAGTGCCTGCAAGCAACAGTATCTGGCTAGATTTAATAACAGTGCTTTTTTTTTTTTTTTAATTTACACATCTTTTTATAAACCTTTTACTTATGGTATATGATACTGGTTTTCCAGTGATATAAAGCTTTACTTACAAAAATTAATTATTCTTGAGTCAGTAAATACATACACATGTTCAAAATTTTAAAGGAATAAGAATATATACCGTAAAAAGTGAATTTTCCTCCTATCCCTTTCCCTGCCTACCTGGTTTACTTTCTTGGAAGCAGACTGCAATGGCCAGTTGCATCTAAAATTTCCAGAGAATTGTGGATCAGTGATGTCAGTGTGTACTTTGTCCTGCAAACTCTGTGGAAGCGGCAGTGGGCAGTACACTGCGCATGCAACAAAGCGTTCTTCCTTGCCAAAGCCCCACTCAGTGAGTACAAAGCTACTGTGTGTTTCTGAATAGCTGTGTAACATTCTGTGTTACGGACACGCAGTAGTTTAGTTGGCAGTTCGGCCGAGGCTGGGTTTGAACCCGCCACCTTCGGTATATGGGGCCGGCGCCCTACTCACTGAGCCACAGGTGCCGCCCTGGACATACTGTAGTTTAAACTGCTTCTTTCCAGACCAGCTCAGTCTGATTCTGAGCTTTTGCTATTTCAGACTTGCAAAAATGTCCATGTGTTAAATGTGTCCCATACGTTGGTGGGACACTGGTTGCAGGGGTTGCACTTGCACTTTTTTTTTTTTTAATTTATTGTTGGGGATTCATTGAGGGTACAAGAAACCAGGTTACACTGATTGCATTTGTTAGGTAAAGTCCCTCTTACAGTCGTGTTCTGCCCCCAAAAGGTGTGGCACACACCAAGACCCCACCCCCCTCCCTCCTTCCCTCTCTCTGCTCTTCCTTTCCCCACCCCTCCCTCCTTCTTTCTCTCTCTGCTCTCCCCTTTCCCCATTAATTGTCCTCATATCAAAATTGAGTACATAGGATTCATGCTTCTCCATTCTTCTGATGCTTTGCTAAGAATAATGTGTTCCACTTCTATCCTGGTTAAAAATGGCTGAATAGTATTCCATAGTGTACATATACCACAGCTTGTTAATCCATTTCCGGGTTGGTGGGCATTTAGGATCTTTGCACATTTTGGTGATTGTAAATTGAGCTGCAGAAAACAATCTAGTGCAAGTGTCCTTATGATAAAAGGATTTTTTTCCTTCTGGGTAGACGCCCAGTAATGGGATTGCAGGATCAAATGGGAGGTCTAGCCTGGGTTCTTTGAGGATTCTTTATACTTCCTTCCAAAAGGTAGCATTAGGGCTTGGCACCTGTGGCTCAATGGGCTAAGGCACCAGCCATGTACACCTGAGCTGGTGGGTTCGAATCCAGCCCGGCCCGCCAAACAACAATGACAGCTGCAACCAAAAAATGGCCGGGCATTGTGGTGGGCGCTTGTAGTCCCAGCTACTTGGGAGGCGGAGGCAGGAGACTTGCTTGAGCCCAGGAATTGGAGGTTGCTGTGAGCTGTGATGCCACAGCACTCTATCCAGGGGTGACAGCTTAAGGCTCTGTCTCAAAAAAAAAAAAAAAAAGGTTGTATTAGTTTGCAGTCCCACCAGCAGTGTAAAAGTGTTCCATTCTCTCCACATCCATGCCAGCATCTACAGTTTTGAGATTTTGTGATGTGGGCCATTCTCACTGGGGTTAGATGGTATCTCAGGGTGGTTTTGATTTGCATTTCTCTAATAATTAGGGACGATGAGCACTTTTTCATGTTTGTTAGGCCATTCGTCTGTCTTTAGAGAAGGTTCTATTTATGTCTCTTGCCCATTGCTGGCTTTTTTCATGTGTATTAATTTGAGTTCTCTATAGATCCTAGTTATCGAGCTTTTGTCTGATTCCAAATATGCAAATATCCTTTCCCATTGTGTAGGTTGTCTATTTACTTTGATTGTTGTCTCCTTAGCTGTACAGAAGCTTTTCAGTTTCATTAAGTCCCATTTGTTTATTTTTGTTGTTGTTGCAAAATTGCCATGGCTGTCTTCTTCATGAAGTCTTTCCCTAGGCTGATATCTTCCAGTGTTTTTCCTCTGCTTTCCTTAGGGATTTTTATTGTTTCATGCCCTAAGTTTAAGTCCTTTATCCATCTTGAATCAATTTTTGTGAGCGGAGAAAGTTGTGGGTCCAGTTTCAGTCTTTTATATGTGGATATCCAGTTCTCCCAGCATCATTTATTGAATAGGGAGTCTTTCCCCCAAGGTATGTTCTTGTTTGGTTTATTGAAGATTAGGTGATTGTAAGATGTTAGTTACATTTCCTAGTTTTCTATTTGATTCCAAATGTGTATGTCTCTATTTTTGTGCCAGTGCCATGCTGTCTTGACCACTATGGCTTTGTAGTACATCCTAAAATCTGGTATGGTGATGCTCTCCGCTTTGTTTTTATTACTAAGAACTGCCTTAGCTATCCAGGTTTTTTTCTGGTTCCATACAAAACGCAGAATCTTTTTTTCCAAATCTTGAAAGTAATATGTTAGTATCTTATTAGGGATGGCATTGAATAGGTAGATTGCTTTGGGAAGTATACACTTTTAACGATGTTGATTCTTCCCAGCCATGAGCATAGTATGTTCTTCCTTTGTTAATATCCTCTGCTATTTCCTTTCTTAGGATTTCACAATTTTCTTTATAGAGTTCCTTCACCTCCTTTTTTAGGTATATTGCTAGGTATTTCATTTTCCTTGAAGCTATAGTGAAGGGAATTGTGTCCTTAATTAGCCTCTCATCTTGACTATTGTTGGTGTATTTACAAAGGCTACTGACTTGTGAACATTAATTTTATATACTGAGACATTACTGTATTTTTTGATGACTTCCAGGAGTCTTGTGGTTGAGTCTTTGGGGTTCTCTAAGTATAAGATCATATCATTAGCAAAGAGGGAGTTTGACCTCTTCTGCTCCCATTTGGATGCCCTTTATTTCCTTGTCTTGCCTAATTGTATTGGCTAGCACTTCCAGCCCTATGTTGAATAGTAATGATGACAGAGGACAACCTTGTCTGGTTCTAGTTCTAAGAGGAAAAGCTTTCAGTTTTACTCCATTCAGTAAAATATTAGCTGTGGGTTTGTCATAGATAGCTACAGTCCGTTTCAGAAATGTGTCACATATGTCTATACTCTTCAGTGTTCTAATTAGAAAAGGATGCTGGATTTTATTGAATGCTTTTTCTGCATCTATTGAGAGGATCATATGGTCCTTGTTTTTGCTTCAGTTGACATGGTGAATAACGTTTATGGACTTGCCCGTATGTTAAACCAGCCTTGCATCCCTGGGATGAAACCTACTTGATCATGATGTATGACTTTTTTGATGATAAGCTGTAATCTATTGGCTAGGATTTTGTTGAGAATTTTTGCATTTATATTCATGAGTGAAATTAGTCTGAAATTCTCCTTTTTAGTTGGGTCTTTTCCTGGTTTTGGTATCAGGGTGATGTTTGCTTCTTAGAACGTGTTGGGGAAGATTCCTTCCTCCTCAATTTTTGGGAGTGATTTCTGAAGTGCGGGTATAAGCTCTCCTTGAAGGTTTGTTAGAATTCTGGTGTGAAGCCATCTGGACCAGGGCATTTTTTTTGTTGAAGATTTTTTATTGTTTCTTTGATCTCAGTGCTTGAAATTGGTCTGTTCAGGAACTCTTATTTCTTCCTGGCTAAGTCTAGGGAGAGGGTGTGGTTCCAAATATTGATCCATTTTCTTTACCTTGTCAAATTTCTAGGCATAGAGTTTTTGGTAGTATTCAGAGATGATCTCTTTTATCTCTGTGGCATCAGTTGTAATTTCCCCTTTGTCATTTCTGATTGAGGTTACTAGAGATTTTACTTTTCTATTTCTAGTTAGTCTGGCCAAAAGTTTTCTATTTTATTTATTTTTTCAAAAAACCAACTCCTTGTTTCATTAATTTTCTGAATAATTCTTTTCAATTTCATTGATCTCTGATTTAATTTTAGATATTTCTTTTCTTCTGCTGGGTTCAGTCTTAGATTGTTCTTCTTTTTCCAATTCCATATGATGGCTTGTGAATTTGTTGATGAGCTTCTCTGTTTTTTGAATGTAGGCATCTAAAGCGATAAATTTTCCTCTCAAAACTGCTTTTGCAGTATCCCACAGGTTTGGGCAGCTTGTGTCTTCATTATTGTTATGCTCAAGGAAGTTAATGATTTCCTGTTTTGTTTTGTTTTTTTTGAGACAGAGCCTCAAGCTGTCACCCTGGATAGAGTGCCATGGCATCACAGCTCACAGCAACCTCCAATTCCTAG
>CAUYON010125740.1:0-16792 GCA_963573935.1 Arctocebus calabarensis
TTAGGAAAAGACCCTCTTACAATCGTGTTTTGCCCCCAAAAGGTGTGGCACACACCAAGCCCCAAGACCCCACCCCCCTTACTCCTTCCCTCTCTCTGCTCTTCCTTTCCCCAAATATTAAAGTCATATTATGTTAAACTAATATATCATATATATAATCATATATATATATATAATCATAGAATGTCTGAGTCATGTTTAGGAGAATTAAAATGCTGAAATAATTATGAAATGTAAGTTTAAGTGTATATACCTTAACACATAAATTTACCTTGCATAGTTGGTATCTTATTTTTAAATGATATAAACATAATCATATTTAAAGCTGTTAATAAAAAATAGAGACTGATAATAGTTCAAAGTTTTTGAACTTCCTAAATTTTTCACTGAGAATCAGGGTTACTAAGAATTTACATTGTAATTAATATATGTAATCAAAAATACTAAATATGAGAGAAATAATTTGTAAGGATTTATTTTTAACGTATAGGTACATAATAGTTGTATAAAGAAATAATTTTATATGCAATTATGTAGAAAAAATAGGAAAATAGTTTTTGATAAAACAAAAAAAATTATGTAAAAACAACATAAGAATATAAGAATGTGGTTTTTGTTAAAGAAAAAGTAATTTTGCCCAGTTAGAGGTTTTAAGGATTATTTTATTTTTTATTTCATTTCACAATATTTATTTATTTATTTTTCACATTCCCTTACACATATTTAATGATGAAACGATTAGTCTTGGGTTTTGTGAGGCTACATGGACTCTCATTTCTGACCTACTAGTGTACACCACTCGCTCTGCTGTAGGTTTATTTGGGAACAGTCATCAAAAGAGATAAGATTCTTCTCTCCAGCCAGTCCTTTGGACTTGCCCTAGGCATCCCCCTGTAGTTTCTCTAGTGGCTTCTCTTAAATATTTTAAAGTTATTCCTCATATCTAAATTCCTACCCTTGCATACAGTGAGTGCTCAATAAATGCTTTTATAGATGAATATGTTTTTCTGTATAACATTCTCCTTCACTTTGTTTTGATTTTCTTAAATCACTGTTCATGAGGATTGTTTTAAATTAAAGGGATAAAGAATATGGATATAAAAAGTTGCGGGTAAAGTGGTAAAAACTGTAAAAGGTGACAAGAAGTTTACAAACAGCATACATAGTAGTCAAACCAATTAAGATTGTATGGATTTGTTTATAAGGTTATATTAAAATTAGCTTTAGTATTAATGATACACTAATACAAAGAAAAAATTGGTTTAAACAAGATTTTTATATAACATTTATCAAGATAGTAAAAATTATCATGTTTACCTTTAAAATAAACTACAGAATAGAGGAGAAAGGGAGAGAAATTCAATTTGCCTCTTTACGATCCTAGTAGTCTTTCAGTCTGCCTTTACTGTCTTTCAAGACTGTTTTTCAATCTCATGCTTGTTTAGGAAACTAAGAATAAAATTTTGATTTTCAAAATCTTTTAGTTATTACTTTGAATAAATGATTCATTCTACCCTGAACTGTGATACTGTTTTGTGATAACAAGTGTTTTAAACCATTGATATTTAACAAACTTTCCAAAATCAAAATTCTACTTTCAGTATTTTTTCACCTCAAACTACCTTTTCAAATATTAGAGCCATAGAGATTCCACAAGATTTATTAGGCTTATTTGGTATATTAAAACCAAGCAGAAATCACTGTCAAGGATGGAATGGTGTTTAACTTTTAGTTATAACTGTAAGAAACTCCTAAAATTCTGCTGTACCTTGGTTTGTTATCAATAATTATGACTATTATGTCAAATTACCATTTGCCACAAAAATAAACAAATTTCTTTATCAATTGTCTCTTTAACCATGGCTATTCTAAGACTTTTTGTAATCCATGATTATTATTTTACTTTGATTCTTCTCAAAAACAATTTTTAACTGGCTGCAGTCCAAAATTTAATTCTTCTGTCACAGAGTGGATTGAAAAATATTCTTGAATACAAGTTTCTAATAGCTTTGACGATCATGACATTTGGACTAAGAAAACTTTCAAGACTTTAATTAAAAAGCTAAAGCATTCATGAATATTGCTAACCCAACCTCAAGCAAATTAATTACATGAGACTGAATTAATAAAGTAATGTTGAACTGAAATAATTTTTTGACTTTTGGAGTATAAAACATCGATGATTCATTCTCTTTGTTTTTCAAAGATAAAATGATTTCTTATTTTAAACTATTTGTTGCCTATAATCAACTAGTAAAGTATATTTTTATGGGCAATATTCGAAACATTTATTTTTCTATCTACTTTATTTCCTCAAGATTTAGAGACTATTTGTGAGTATTCTTAATTTATGACAAAACAATTATTTGCCTAAGTTAAATAAGAATTTGTTTTCTTTTATAACATGACACAATTTGAGACACTGGTTATTTTAGCAAGGCTTTGACTAGAGTAGCATATTTTCAGACATGCCCAGACTGCTTTAAGGAATTAAGATTGACTTTACAGAGCTGATTAAAAGTCCTTTGGAAAAACTGGCCTGGTACCTTATCTATAACATTTCCTTATTTGTGGTAAGTAAAGGTGACACTTTCTGACAGGTCCCGTAGCCTCGAGTTACTTTGGGACCTTGAGAAAAGAGGAATTTACCCGATTCATACAGGTATCCGAAGGCACAGATAAATCTCTGGCTGGGATCAAGAGGCTTTTCAAAGTCTAACTAGAAATTCCTTATGAAAAACTTCCAACAACACTAATTTCCAGGAGGAAGAAGAAGAAAGAAGGAAAAGGAATAAAGAAGAAATTCTATTTGACCAAAGACTATTCTTGTTATACTTTATGCAAATAATCAGGCCAAATATACAGACTAAACCTTATTTTGCAAATAAATTGGTCCTACTATGACTAGTCTTTGGTAGACACAGGAAACTAGAAAGAAAAAGATTATGTTTCTGAAAAAACTATAGCAAACCCATTATTTGAGTCTAGCCTTATTCATTGTTTTTGAGTTTATATTATTTTCCTGCAACCTGGCATTCGTCCTTTTTTGATTTAATTTTCCTTCTCTCTTTAGAACACGATTTTCTAAAAATGAAGCTTCCTGGTGATATGAGATTAGATAGAACATATAACCACAGACTCTGTCTTCTATAATGATTTCTTCAAAAGACATGGGGGCAGTGGGTAAAGAAGGATGAAAATCTCAAGACAACTCACCCCAACTCCTTATGCAACCCTGAAGGCTGAGTCATGCAACACCCCATTCTGAATGAATAACTGTTACTAAAATTATGCCTTGGCATAGCTCCATGGACAAATAAAAGGCTTCGAGCATCTGTCCCCAAGGTCTGTAGTCTAAGTGTAGCTCCTAAAACTAAAGCCTATTTAATTCCATACTGGTGATGTTGAGTCCAAGCTTACCTTCTCAGATGCAGAATAGAGACTGGAAAAGATCAATCATTTTCCTACCTACCCAGAAACAGCTGCATAGTTGAGTCTTCCTTCACTCCCCATTCCTCTTCAAGCATTCACCTTATATAAAATGTAGATTTCCTGGGTCTCACAAGAGTGTAACCATTTGCCTCACCATGGACCTTTCCTCCATTTTTTTCTGTATGTCCTCTCCCCTTAAACACTGAATTTCCCAATCTCCCTTCAGAGAGCATAGGCCATAAATGTATGCCTTTTCTCAGGCACAACCTCAAGCTTTGGTTTAATAAACTTCCATTCATGGAAACCAGTCCACCTGTTTTGGGTGATCAAAATATAGGATACTTGCTTAAATTTAAATTTCAGGTAAATAACTGTAATACACTGACGCACACGTGGTGGATCATCAGAAAACTGGACAGGACTAGAAACAGGTCCTTATTCTCCCCAACCCTACAATCCACATACGTCCTTATATGACTCCTCAAGTCTGTAGGTTTATTGTGGGTTCAAGATCCTATGAAAACAAGAAACACATCTATACTTCAACAGGAGAAGAAAAAAATACTATAATCATTTAAGAGAAAAATTTATTTAGGACAAAAATGTAATTCAGAAAATGCCAGTGATGGAGAAAGGAATGTGTTATCTTAAGACCCTGCCCTTGCTGCCTTGTCTCTTCTTCCTCCTCCCCTGCATCCAGCTGGTCAGACTTAGGACACAGATGCATCTCAGGTGTCCTGTATGGGATTCAAGTTCTCTGTCACCTAATTAACTGGTATGACACATGCATAGGTAGGACTTTTTTAAACTGCAGTGCCAGTAAGTGGCTCTGTTCCTTCCCACTTCTCAACTATTCACTATTATTTTCTTCTGTTTATGATTTATGTCTATCCTCTAGCATCATTTATTCATTACATGAATAAAATGTCGATAATAAGACAAGGATATTAATGAGAAAGCTCCCTATGAACCTCTTCACACTGGACCTCTATAGCATGCAGGTATGAGAAATGGAACTAAAGAAAAAGAAAAAGGTGGGAATCACCTGGGAAGCATCCAGGTCTCCCTCTGCTAGAAATAAGACTATTTCCAGTTCATATTGACCTCTCATAGGTAAAGTGCAATCCTTGGTATTGAGCCACTTTTCTAGTTTACTAAGTCAGAGGGTAGGACTTATAGACCCCAAAATACAGCAGAGTGGAGGGTGAGGGAAAAACAGAACCCAAGCAATGTCATAATTCCTCCTTCCAATAATCACACCCTTCAAATGACAAAGTTCAATAGACTTAAACAGGGGAATAGTTGCCTTTTTAAAACATTTAAATTTTTAAATTTTCCTTTAACAAACCAAAATAGATTATATAGGGATTTGAAAAAATAAAGTAATATTTTCCTAGGTGCCATCAACATCAACCACTGTATTGATCTGTTTTTAATCATATCATATCTAATAGTCAGACAAGAAAAAGTCAGCTTGAGAACTAAAAAGAGCTAGAAAAAAAGCAGAAGCACTTACATAATTAATAGGTATAATGATGTCTAGTATAATTAGAACATGTACAAGCAAGGTTAAAAATATATTTATAAGGTAGACACAGTCCTTCCCTTTTATGTCCTTTATTATTCTTAATTTAATATTATTTCCAGTTCATGTTGACCTCTCATAGGTAAAGTGCAATCCTCTGCCAGATACGCTTTACACACTGAATTCTCAGAAGCAGCAAATGAGAAAGTAATGGAGAAATGAAAAACAGATTGGAGGACATGGGGAGAAAAGAACCACAGTTGACAAACAAGCCAGAATGAGCTAGTAAGGGGTGGGAGGTCAGTCACTGGGCAAAAAGTGATCATTATAGTCCTGATGAAAATAGGAACAGGAGGAAAGGTTTTCACATGTAAAGTTGAAAGTGATTTATAAATACCTGAGCAATATTAACCCTTAACTCCCCTCATGAGAGCACAGCACTTCTGTCCGTAAATGGAGAGGGCTGTAGAGGCACTAATGGCTGGAAGAAGTTTTAGCCTTGGGGGTAAGCTACAGGGTCTTTCCATGTTCAATCCCTAATTCCTGGCCATTCTCTGGGTGCGAGGGTCTTCTCTGGGTTTTCCTTGTGTGGGTTTGACAGGGTTTAAGGAACAGCACCATCCTATCTGTTCATCAAATTCCAGCCTCACTTGATGCTAATGTTTCATAATCAAGGAAAAATAAGCATTAGATGGCACTTCAGACAGATGGTCCAGAGGGTGACCCAGCAAAGCTGCCACCTGATTGCATGCATGCAAGATGTCCCTGTACTTGTCTAGAGAAACATCAAGCAGTTTCCTTTGGTTCCTCTTCTGTGAATGACTTTTCCCACATGGCAGGGACCACCCTGTGGTCCCCCAGCTCCTAGCCAGGCCTTGCCTCATTGGATCCAAGCACTCTCCATACTCCTTTCCCACTCAAAAGGTGCATGCTCTGTACATCCTCACAGCAGAATGATCAAATGTGAACATGGAGGGGACTTTCCATGGGGTAAGGTGCTGTTACCTATGCCAGGTTACATCTGCATTCTGAAATGTGTTCAGGAGTCCTGGCAACATCAGTCACTAGCCAGTGGAGTAGGGAAGTGGCTACATAACATTCCCTGGAATCCCCCCAATCCACCAATCCAATATTTTAAGAGATGGCTTATGTTCAGGGATGTTTCTCAGTGGTTTGGGTAAGAAACAAGCTCACATCTGGTTAGAGAAGAGCTGCTCCTCGTGGAATTAACACAGCCACGTAATTAGTCAATTTCGTTCCTGCCTCTTTTCCAGAAACCCAGATGGTACCAAGTGGCAAGGCTCTGTGCCACCTTCAGACCAGAGTGTGTCCCAGCGGTCCTTCTCCATGTAGCTGGCTACAGGGATCTCTCTCCATAGTTATTCTTCCCACCATTTTTCCTCTCCTTTCCTCCTTTCCACCTATCCAAGAAGCTGTGGTGGCACAGGCAGCCAGCTAGCTCCCAGAGCAGCACTGAACAAGCTGGAGAAGGGGGTTTTGCATTTCCTCATAGAGTTCATGTTCTAAAGGAAAAAGAGTGAGAGAGGCACAAAATGACTATAGAGTGTACAGATATAAAGCAAATACAGGCAAGAAACTGGAAGGGGGTGACTGTTTCCTCCAGGGTGGTCACAGCGGCCTCCCTAAGGAGGTAAGACGTTAGCTGGGACACTCAGGAAAAAAAGCCAGGCAGCATATGGAGAACAGAAAAAAGAATGTTTGAGAAGATACTAGATGCAGTGGAATCTTCTTTGCATGTTCAGGCAACAGAGAACAGAACAACACCCCAGAGTGTAGTAAGGCCAAGAGTGGCACAGGTAAGGTAAGAGAATTTCAAAGGAAACAGAAGTTATGGAGCCTGGTACACATAGGAAAGAATACGGATAGTATCCAAAGCATCATGGGAAACCACTGGGGGATGCTGAAGGGGGAATTACCATGATCCCTCTAGTTCAGTGGTTCTCAACCTTCCTAATGCTGTGACCCTTTAATAGAGTTCCTGTGTGTCGCGACCTACAGGTTGAGAACTACTGCTCTAGTTACTCTGTAGTGGGAAGGCTGGGGGAGGCCGGGGGCAGCCAGCAGAACACAGTGGACATGGTTGCAGCCCTGCCGGTGTGGGAGGGTGGGGACAGACAGGAAGGGAGCCAGAAACAGGAGGATTCGTGTATCAGCTGAATGCAAGGGGTGAGGGAAAGTAAAGAATCACAAGTAGAGTTGCAGGATTATGGGAGAAAAGCAAGAAGTCAGTTTGGGACACGTTAATTTAGAAATGTCTACAAAGAAACTGCTAGTTGAACAGCTGAGTTTGAAATGTGGGGAGAGATCGAGACTGAAGAACCTCCTTCCATGCAACTGGCAAAGTCTATAGGACTCTCCTAAGAGAGATTTAGCAACCTGTGACCACATTTGTTAAATACTCAACTACTGTATACCAGATGCCGTAGGGATAGTACTTCTGAGAAGCCACGGATAAAGAAACTGCTCTCATGTTGTTTTACCTGAAGCGAACAGAATAGAGAAACACCAGCACACAGAGTCCAAATTAAGCAGTGGTCCTTTATTGGCTGGAGATCAAGAGCAGACTTATGCCTCAAAGTTCCTTGATGTCCAGAAGCAGGGGTACAAACTTTTTATAAGATGCTTTCCATAGGGGAGGGGAAGTCCTTAACAGAAGCCGAGTTTCATAAAAGCCAACACCTGCAAGGTTAGATCTCCAGGGGAAGGGGAGTGCTTACAAGGGAGAGCTGTGATTTCACAGAATTTTGCAGTTTTTGCTAAACTCTGCCGCTTTCAGCTGAGCTTAAAGGGGAAGTGTTGAAAGGCCTTAGCAAAATGGATTAAGTCTGGCTCTATGTACGAAATGAAGTTAGGGCATTACATCCTCCACTGGTCTTATGTCCTAGTCAAAACCTTGACTCTTCTTTTAGGGGTACTGAGTCATATTGAGCATTTTTATTGCAACCACTCAAGTTTTTATAAAATTGTTTAACCATTTGAGAATACAAGGCCTAATCACCGAAACCTAGGCTAAGGAGGATTAAAGGGCTGGCCAGGCTAGTGATCAAAATTATTAGCCAGGGGTTCCAATCAAATAAGTTTTGGAACCAGGTCTGATAATTTTCTTGTTCTTTCTTTGGTCTAAATCATCTCAGACCTTTTGGAGAGTATCTCTAATTATCCCTGATTTGTATGCATAAAAACAATAGGCTTCTCCTAGGGCTGCACACAAACCTCCTTGACTTTGAGGGAGATAGAGTTAACTTATAGCCTGGGGTACAGAGACAGTTTGCCTGACCAGTCACATCTCCTAAAGTAAGCAATGGGGCTAGCTGGGAGAAAGAGGAAAGGTTTTTTATTAGTGATTGGGGGGTCTTGCTTGCCTTAACCCTACGTGATAGACACAACCAACAATCAGAAGATCAGGTTGAGTTACATTTAAAAGATGTTGCATACCATTTACAAAAGAGAGTTTTTGGTGGAGTTCTTTGTAGGGCAAAGGGCCTTCTGGGTTTGGATTAAAGAAATTGAACAGTGGGTCCTTCATTTCTGCAAGTGGCCCCACTGCCCTGGGGGGGCGGGCTTTAGGGTGTCACAATTAGCTGTCTCTGTACCCAGATTTGTACATTCCCAGCATTCCCCAAACTGGCCTTTACTGAAAGACCTTGTTCTACATGCTGTGGCACACTGGATGGTGTTAAGGTTAAAAGCACCAGCTTGCAATCTCCTTTCCTCCAAGGAACACAAAGTATGAGGGGGAGCAGCAAAGGTACAGGGAAGGAAAACTTATAGGAAAGAAATGAAGATTTTAACAGTTATTTTAACAGTTTTAGCTTGAGAGGGTTTTCTCCTGGGACCACCACCCAGTGGGCTCCGCTGTCTTCTTTGGTCTTCGTTACCCGGGTTTGGTGCATCCATGCTGACAAACTATTGACTCTCACAGCTGTCCGGGTGGTAAGGATGACAATGAAAGGCCCTTCTACTTCAGGGTGAGGCCTTCTTTCTGGAACAACTTAATGCACACTCAGTCTCCAGGCTGAAAGGCACTTTCAGAGTCCCTCACAGTCCTTCTGGGTTCCTGGTAAGTATCTCAAATCTGGGGGTGGATGTCCCGATGGATCTGGGAGAGAGACTGGAGATACTTTGGAGAGTATGGTTAGTTATTTCTACTAAATGAGGGCCAGAACAGAGGAGAGCAGAGGGGGAAGTCTCCCATACAAGATTTCAGAAGGAGTAAAACCTGCTCTATCTGGAGTACACTTTGCTCTGGGAGTTGCTAAGGGCAGGAGCTCTGTCCACTTTCTACCCATCTCATTGATGAGTTTGGCTAATGTTTCTTTTAGGATCTGGTTCATTCTTTCTACTTGTCCCAAGCTTTGGGGCCATTAGGCACAATGGAGGTTCCACTGTATACCTAGGGCTTTACTAATTGCTTGGGTCAAAGTGGAAACAAAAGCCAACCCATTATCTGAGCAATTAAAAAAGGTAGCCCATATCTAGGAATAATCTCATTCAGAAGCATTTTGCAGTGGTTAAAGCGATTTCATTTCTGGTGGGGAAAGCTTCTACCCACCCTGAGAATGTATCTACCTACTAGTACCAGGAGATATTTACATCTCCTACTAGATGAATGGAGTTCAGTAAAGTCAATTTCCCATGTCTCCTGGCATGTGCTCCCTGAGGCAAATTCACCTGGGAAGCTTTGGTCCTACCTTGGCATGAACCTTCTCACAAATGATACACTGGGCTGCTATTGACTGGCCTAACTTAGAAAGTCCTCTGAATGCATACTTGGGTTGCAATGACTCTTGAATTTTCTTGTCTCCTAGGTGAGTGGTGGCATGTATCTGCCAAACTAGGTCCCTTCCTACTGACTCCAGCAAGTATATCTGGCCTCCTGGCAGCTGTACCCAACTGCTGGTGGTTTCTGTTGCCCCAAACTGTCAGCATGCTTTCTTTCATCTTGTGAATAATTGGGTGTAGTGACAAGGCTGGGGTCTAGAAATCTCACTGTAGTAGCTGACAGAAGTTTGAGGGCCCCCAGGGGCATTCTTCTTTTCATTTTAAAGCTTTTTCTCTAACCGTCTTATTTAAGTGTTCAAGGGGGTTCACAGGCATTAGAACTACATCCTGGGCTGTTTTGTCTGCCAAGTGGTTGCCTATGGCTGTTGGGGTTTCAGATTTTTGATGTCTTGGGCAATGGATAACAGTGACCTTCTTTGGAAACCAGAGGGCATCTAGTAGTGCCAGACTTTCCTGTTTATTTTTAATGGCTTTACCAGCTGACGTGAGCAAGCCCCTCTCTTTATATATTTTTCCTGTGGTGTGAGCCGTGCTGAAGGCATACTGACTGTCAGTATAAACACTTATGACTTTGTCTTTTGCCCATCTGAGAGCCTGCGTGAGGGTGATCAGTTCTGCCTTTTGTGCTGAACTGTTAGCAGGATCAGCTTGCGCCCAGATTACCTTGTCTTGTGTGGTTACAGCCACTCCTGTTTTTCAGGAGCCTTCCCACAGATAGCTGCTGCCATCAGTGTATACTGTAGCCTCAGCAATTGAGAATGGTGTGTCCTGCAAGTCTGTATACCAGTGCTAAGAGTAGTCTAACACATCTTCACAGTCGTGCACTGGCTCTTGTGGGTCAGCGTCTGCCATCAATGTGGCAGGATTCAGATTTTATGTCTGGGCAAACTTCAATTGTGGATGATCAAGCAGTAAGCTCTAGTATTTGGTGAGTCTGGTGTTTGACATCCCGTGACTCAAAGGAGGGTCTCCACTGCGTGAGGAGCTGTCAAAATCAAGTCCTGTCTCAGAGTCAATTTGTCGGCCTCCTGCACCATCAGGGCTGTGGCTGCAAAGGCTTGTAAGCAGCCCAGCCACCCAGCAGCTACTGGGTCAAGGTGCTTAGACAGATAAGCCTCTGGCTGTTTTCACGGTCCAAGAGTCTGGGTTAACACTCCTTTGGCATTGCCTCTGGTTTCATGGACAAATAGGCGTAATGGCTTAGTGATGTCCAAGTAAAGCTAAGTCTGGGGCTGTTAACAAAGGCCTCCTTTAGAGTTTTAAATGCCTGATCTTCGTGGTGTGTCCACAGGAGCGGACCGTCATCAGCAATGGCAGCATACAAGGGCTTTACAATTTCAGCAAAACCTCCGATCCATAAACGGCAGTAGTCCGCCACCCCCCAGGAATTCCCAGACTTGCTGTTTTGTTGTAGAAGTTGGGATCTGCAGGATTTCCCATTTTCTCTCTCTAGTCAGAATTCATTTGAACTTTTGACAGCAGGTATCTGAGCTACATCACTTCAGTCAGAGTTGCACTTTCTTTGCTGACACTCTGTAACCTCGCTCTTGGAGATACTGCAGGAGGACTTGGGTACATTCGATAGTCTTCATAATTTGTAGTCACCAAGAAAATGTCATGAACATACTGCAAGAGAGCACAGTTCGTATACCTGTCTTTGAAGCTCTTTAAGTCTTTCCCCTGTGCCTCTCCAAATAACGTGAGAGAGTTCTTGAAACCCTGGGGGAACCTTGTCCAGGTAAGTTTGCTGATCATCCCAGATTCCAGATCATTCCACTCAAAGGTAAAGATTAGTTGGCTGGGGGGTGGGGGCCAGTGGGATGGAGAATAAAGCATCTTTCAGGTCTAGAACTGTAAACACCTGGAATTCTGGTGGGAGGAGACGTAGAGATTGTACAGGTTTGGGACTGTTGGGTGGATGATGTCTACCAGCTTATTTATTTCCCTGGAGTCTCGGACCAGCCTATAGTCTGTGGTTCCTGGCTTCTTGACTGGAAGGAATGGGTTCCAGGCCAATTGGCAGGAAGTTAGGATTCAGCTTTTAGCAGATGCCGGACATGTGGGGCTCTACCCAGGTGGGCTTGCTGACTCAGTGGGTACTGCCAGATCCAGATGGGGAACCACTACCTACCACTACCGAGGGATTATGTGTAGCCAGTCAGGGCGGTTGGATTCTGCACAAACTCGAAGAAAGTCTGCTGGTAGCTGGGCTAATAGTGTGGGGGCTGTGGTTTCTGCTTTGACCATGATTCTATCAGTGGTTAGGAGGAGGTACTCTTCTGTTAAAGGAGTGGACAAATGTTACTGGTACACAAGGGACTCAGGATTCAGTGTGGGGCCTGGGTCTAAAATTATGTCACCTCCCTCTGGAGAGAAAGAAATAGTGGTCCCGAGTTTCTGGAGCAGTCTCTGCCCATGAGGGGGTAAGGGCAATCTGGGATTAGGAAGAACGTATGGGTCACTTGTTTTTGTCTTAGGTGCACTGTCTGATGTCAAGTGACTGGACACATCTGCATGGTCCCAGAGGCTCCTTGGATGGGGATCTTCTTATAAGATAAAGCTCCCATCAGCTCCTGTAAAACAGACTGCTCTGTCCCCACATCTACCAGGAATTTAATTTGACAGCCCCCCCACTTTGGCTTGTACCATGGGTTCTCAGGGTCCTAAAGGGAGAGAGCCCTGACCCCTTTCAATCTGAGTCACTGCCTCTTTCAGTAAGCAGTCCCAAGATCTTCCACATGGGCTTACTGGTGGCACCGAGCTCCAGGAATTCATGTCTCCAATGGCCGCTCTTTTTGCAATACATACACTGGTCTCTTTCTAGCTTCAGGTGGCTTGAGCGAGGGAGTTGCTGGTTTTCACCTGTCCCTGACTCTAACTTCGTTCCTTGTACTACTTGCCACAGTAATTTTGGATTGTCTGCACGAGGTTTTCTCTGCCTCAGCAGGTTTGTTTTGTACTTACACAAAATTTTCAACATCTCTGTTATCATAAACTTTTTGGGCAATTTCTAGCAGCCCGAAAATATTCATCCCAGCAAATCCTTCTAATTCTTGTAATTTCTTCCTGGTGACTGAGGCTGACTGAGAGACAAAGGCTAAGTTCACTGCGCTGGCATGTTTTCAAGTTGAGGGGTCAAATGGGATATAGATTCAAAAGGACTCTCTGAGTCACTCCAAATATGCCCCAGGAAACTCCTCTGAGCCCTGGACCACCTCAGTTGTTTTTGATAAATTTATAGATTTGGGGCTGCTGCTGTAGGCCAATTCAAAGAGATTGGTAAAAAGCTTCTAAAGCCTGGGATCCTGCAGAGGTATTGGGGTTCCAATCCGGCTGTTCCTCTGGAAAAAACTGTTAAACTCCCTTTGCCCCTCCTCCCCAGCATCACCAAAACTGGCCAATAAGGCTTCTCTAGCTTCAGTTTGAATCCAGAAGATGGACTCAATCAAGTAAATAAGAGCCTGGGGCTCCTTTGAACAGGATGAGTTCTGAGTTTTCCAATTGTACAAGTCAGAGGGTGAAAAGGGGACACAGAGGGTGGTGCCTGTGGTTCAGTGAGTTGGGTGTCAGCCCCATATATGGAGGGTGGCAGGTTTGAACCTGGCCCCAGCCAAACGGTAACAACAAAAAATAAAATAGCAGGGCATTGTGGCGGGCACCTGTAGTCCCAGCTACTTGGGAGGCTGAGGCAAGATAATTGCCTAAGCTCTAGAGCTGGAGGTTGCTGTGAGTTGTGATGCCACAGTACTCTACCAAAGGCAAGGAAAGGAAAGAAGAGAAGAGAAGAGAAGAGAAGAGAAGAGAAGAGAAGAGAAGAGAAGAAAAAGACACAAGACAAGGAAGGGATGGGTGCCTCTTCCTGCTCCCTTCCCCGAGGTGCCTCCCAAATAGGGAGAATCCAGACCTCGCCTTTAGACTGAGGGTTTGTGTGAGACCAGATGTGAGATGCCAGGGGTGAGAACTGAGGAGTGGAAGGCTCCCATTGGGGTGCTGAGGGAATTTCTCCATTGAGGAGGCTGTAGGAGAGGCTAGCCCTCCTATGTTGTAAGGAGGCAGTAAATCCTCTTCCTCTCATGGGGCAAGCACTGGTGGGGTCTACTGACCCTTTCAGGGTCAGGGACAGGCAAGGAGGACTGCAGAATAAGATCCCACAGCACATACTCACAACCAGGGAGGGACATTATGAACCAAAATCAAGAACTGATCTATATAGGGCAGGGGTACTCAATCTTCTTGATGCTGCAACCCTTTAACACAGTTCCTGTGAGGCATGACCCACAGGTTGGGAACTGCTAGTATAGGGGAATTGGTCTGGGTGACCCTGTTTTCCCATGACCACCTGGTGTACTGCAGTCACCAAGGCCCGGTCTAGGAAGCCTATTGACGGCCATCCTACATTAAGGCTTGGCCACTCAACTTCACAGAGGTACTTGGAGTTGGTTCTTGGAGAACCGGATTCCATAGTCATCCAAGAAGCTGGCTGTAAAATTCTTCAGCATATACTATAAAGGTGTTGAAGATTTACTTTGTTGAATTCCCATGATTTGACAGACAAACAAAAATAGACACTTCAAAACGACTCACAATACACACAATTCCCCCAAAGCAATGGTTATTATAAACAAACATATATGTAAGTCTAAAGTTCACATCTGAAGCTAAGACTCCCCACTAGCATCCTATATTTCTAGGGACTGGTCATAGTATTGGTCATACTATTGACACACACATCTTGGAGAGATAGGCCAAACTCCCCTGAGGTTCCTGCCTCAAAGACACTCCAGGTTCCCTGAGTCTCCTGTCTTACAGGTTTACAGGCCTGTCCTCAGGGACAACCCCAGAGGCTCCCTTCTAATCTGTGCCTCTGTGTCCAAGCTTCTCGAAGGCCAGAGACCAAAGCACTGGCATCCCAATAGTACTAGCATCCTAGTGTCTCTGACAGGCCAGGGCTAACCCCTGAGGCTCCTGTCCAGTGGCCTTCCCTCAGAGATCCCTAAAGGCCGTCTGAACAAAAACAATTTTAAACTAACACCACGACCTCTTACCTCTCGAGAGTAAGATGGAGGACCTAAATTTGGGTGAGGAATTGACAAGAGTACCCCTGAAGCTCTCAGGAGGAGTTCAGGGAATTACAGGGCCCTGGGACATTTCAGGGGGCACCTCTCCTATAATTCCTGCCCTTACTGGGGGACTACACAAGGAGGCCAACTCTCCAGCTGGCAATATTGCTGGGGCCTCCAAATGTTATATCTGAAGCAAGTGGAATAGAGAAAAACCAGGACACTGAGTCCAAATTAAGCAGGAGTCCTTTACTAGCCAGCAGTAAAGAGCAGGCTTACACCTCAAAGTCTCTTGACTGCCCAGAAACAGGGGTATAAACTTTTTTTTTTTTTGGTAGAGACAGAGTCTCACTTTATTGCCCATGGTAGAGTGCTGTGGCATTGTACAGCTCACAGCAACTTCCAGCTCCTGGGCTAAGGCAATTCTCTTGCCTCAGCCTCTCAAGTAGCTGGGACTACAGGCATCCACCACAATGCCTGGCTATTTTTCTGTTTTTGCAGTTCGGCCAAGGCCCTTTGGTATATGGGGCCGGCACCCTACTCAATGAGCCACAAGTGCCATCCAGGAGTATAAACTTTTTATAAGATGCTTTTGGTAGTGGAGGGGGAGTCCTTAATGCAAGCCAAGTTTAACAAAAGCCAACACTTTCAAGGTTAGATCTATAGGGCCAGAGTTCTTACAATGGAGAGCTGTGCTTTCACAAGATTTTGCAGTTTTTGCTAAACTCTGCAGCTCTCAGCTGAGCTAAAAGGGGGAGTGTTGAAAGCCCTTAGCAAAAGTCCTTAGCAAAATGGAGTAAGTCTGCTCTATGTACAAAATGGAGTTAGGGCATTACAATATATTATGAGGTCTGACAATTAATTTCATGAATTCATCCTAGAAAAAGTGCTACATGCTTTGTTGCTGAATATCACTATAGTTACCTTTAAAGTACGCCCCTAGGGAAGCTATGCGTAAACAGATGGCTGAGATGTCAGAAATCAAATTCAGAATTTGGATTGCAAACAAGATCAATAAAATAGAAGAAAAGTTGGATTTAGAAGTTCAGGGTGCATTTCTAAAACTGTCTCAAGAAGTCAAGGAATTCAAAGACCAAATGACCAAAGATTTGAACACATTGAGACAAGAAGTGGCAGCCCTCAAAGATCTGAGAAACAAAGTAGAATCCCTCAGCAACAGAATGGAGCAAGCAGAAGGGATTTCTGACATGGAAGACAAAGCTATCGAACACTCCCAAACTGACAAGATAGAGAAATGGAAGGCAAAAACAGATCATTCTCTCAGACAGCTCTGGGGATAACTCGAAGAAAACCAACATTCGCCTTATAGGGATGCCTGAAAACCATGAAGTGGCATCACAAAGCACAGAATCTCTTCTCTATGAGATTATGAAAGAGAATTTTCCGAACATGCCAAGAGATTCTGAAATTCAGATAGCGGACAGTTTCAGAACCCCAACACAACTCAACCCGAATAAAACATCCCCCAGGCACATGATAATTAAGTTTACTAAAGTTAATATGAAGGAGAAAATTTTGAAAGCAACCAGATGCAAGAAATCTATAACCTACAAGGGGAATAATATTAGTTAGAATAACTGCAGATCTCTCTGATCAAAACTTTCAAGCAAGAAGAGAATGGACATCGGCTTTTAATCTCCTAAAACAAAATAACTTTCAACCAAGGATCTTGTATCCAGCTAAACTGAGTTTAATTTATGATGGAGAAATTAAATACTTTAATGACATCCACATGTTGAAGAAATTTGCCATAACTGAACCAGCTCTCCAGGATATTCTCAGACCTATTCTTCATAATGACCAGTGTAATCCTCCAACGCAAAAGTAAACTCATCCAGAAACTTTTTATCAAAGTCCAACTCACACAGTGACAAAAGGATTAAAAATGTCCACTAGATTTTCTCAAGATTTATCATTGGTTTCAATTAATGTGAATGGTTTAAACTGTCCT
>CAUYON010125743.1:0-14934 GCA_963573935.1 Arctocebus calabarensis
GCCCTGGGTAGAGTGCCGTGGCGTCACACTGCTCACAGCAACCTCCAGCTCTTGGGCTTAAGCGATTCTCTTGCCTCAGCCTCCCTAGTAGCTGGGACTACAGGCGCCCACCACAGTGCCCGGCTATTTTTTTGTTTTGCAGTTCGGCCAAGGCCGGGCTTGAACCCGCCACCTTCGGTATATGGGGCCGGCACCCTGCTCGCTGAGCCACAGGAGCCGCCCCGAGACCCCATCTCTTAAAAAAAAAAAAAGGAGAGAGAGAGAATACTGACTTGCGCTTGCTGTGTGGTTGCCTGTGTGGAATCTTGTTCCTCTAGCTCTGGTACTGATTCATCACTGTCAGATTCTGTTCCAGACCCTAAGATGACAAACATTCAATATTTTATAGTAGAGATTATAAGGAAGGGGTATCTTACCGTGGCTTGCCTGGGCTAGAAGTCAATACCTTATGCTAGACTCAACAAAGTTAATGTAACCCAACTGGCTTTTTGAAGCCAACTACCGTAAGTCCTACCCTTAGTTACTAACTAGTGTGTACACATGTATTAAAGACCCAGCTGCAGGGGTCTTTAATGAGGGGGGGATATGAGTGGTAACCACTAGATATAGATGAGCAGTTCATGTACCGTTAACTGCTTTCTTTCCTTCAAGGTCTTCATTTCTTGGCAGAGGCAAACATCAATAAACCATGTTTTATAACTCCTAATTTCACCCACTAACTCATCCATCCCAGAAAAGTTCTGCCAAAAGGTGTTTGTAAGTGAAAAAACAAACACACTGTAGAGGCACAAAAGGCAGTACGTTTCCCTTATCCTTTAAACTGGTTTGGAGGAGGCCAAAAGCAGCTGTGTACACACATAGGTTTACTTTCAAACCACTTACCCAACAATTTGATCTAATCAATACAGTTAGAAGATTCTCAGTGACTATCAACCTATAGCTACATTACTTTCTCTACTAAATACTGTAATTTCCCCTTCCTATTCCAAACACAAGTATTTTATGTTTCTCTTAATTCAAAGGTCAAGCATTAAGAAAGACTACTGAGAGGAAAAAAGCATATACCCGCACCCTTCTTAGGCTAGGGAAAAATAGGTCTCTACATTTTTAAGAAAAGGAAGTCCCTGGGCAACTGGTCATTACTAAGAAGTAAAAAAGAAAAAAAAAGACAAATAGCTCTAGATTCTCCAATATTTTTAGCAAATCCCAGGCCCAGGGACAAGGTTAGTGATGGTGGTAAGGATTAGACAAATTAAAGGTCTGTCAGGTCTTGGTTTTCAATGTCAGATTGGTTATGTAAAAAAGATGGCAGACCCAGGGTTTAGTCTGGATCACATTACACCAAATGTAATAAGGTGGTATCTGAGGTGATGAAAACCAAGATTTAGTTTCATATTCCTAGAACTTTTGCATGTAAAATTATCATTCTATGTTCAAATACAAGCAGGTACAATGGAGAAAGCGGCGCATCCTAGGGTTAGTATTGGTGGGTAGCCCCCAAGAGGGGTGTGGGCAACACACCATGCACACAGCAAACCAAGGCAAATACCCTTGTTGTTCTTCAGAACAGGCTGCTTGCCAGAGGGGATTGGGGCAGGGATTCCAGCAGGTTTGGGGGTGGGCATGTTGACGAAAACCGACTGGAAAGGCACTTCCCCAGAGATTGGTTCCGGGGGAATCAGAGGCGGCAGCTCATCCTCGTCAGCAGGGGCTAGGGGCTTAGAGAGTGACTCCAGCACCAGCCTAGTTGAGGCCGGCAGAAATTGCTGTTTAGGAAGCAGAGGGGGAACTGGGGTGGGAGTGAGAGGCAGAGAGGCTGGTGGGGTAGGTGCTGGGGAGACAGATGGTGATCCAGTTTTAGGAAAAACATTTTCAGAGGCAGCTGCTGCCAGAGGGGTAGATACCTTAGACTCAGGAGGTGCCAAGGAACCCACTGGGGAATGAACAGAATCTTTGCCTTTCCCAGGAGAAACAGGGAGAGCTTCTGCAGTCTTTAAAGAGCCTTTCTGAGCAGGGACTTGGAGTAGAGGGGTTGGAGCCACTGTGGAAAGGGGTCCTCTGGAACCATTCTTAGCTGAGGGATCTGGGCACATAAGAGATGAAGTAGAACTCTTCCTTGCCTGTGTACCTTTCTGAGTGGGAGCTGGGGCAACAAGTGCTTCTTTGACAGCTGCAGGTCCCTTTGATGGAAGCCCTTTAGATGACTGAGGGGCAACAGACCCCAGGGTACATGTCATTGAAGCTGAGGAGGTAGGGGGGTCTTTAGAGGAGGAAGAAGTCACAAGTGGGGAAGTAGGGGCCTCCTTGGGGGATGGGGAAGCTAGGATCCCTTTGGGTGAGGGAGAAGTTATGGTTGAGGGAATAGGGCCCTCTTTGGAGGATGGGGCTCCTTTGCAAGAGACAGGAGTAAGGGCTGAAGGAGTGGGAGCCTCTTTGGGTGAAATACCTTTGGGGGTGGGGATCTTTTTGAGAGGAGTCATAGCTGGGACAGTGGGGGCCCCTCTGAGGGATGGAGTTGCCTGGGCCTCTTTGGGGAAAGGAGGAGTCACTACTGGAGTAGTAAGATCCCCTTTGGATAGGGTAACTGGGCCTTCTTTGGGTGCTGGGAACTCTTTGGGGGAAGGAGGAATCACTGTTGGAGGACTGGGATCCCCTTTGGAGGGAGTGGTTGAATCTCCTATGGGTGCTGGGATCTTTGTAGGGTAGGGAGTCACTGTAGAAGTAAGATCCTCTTTGGAGGATGGATTAACTCGGCCTTCTTTGGGGGAGGGAGGAATCACTGTTGGAGGACTGGGATCCCCTTTGGAGGGAGTGGTTGGATCTCCTATGGGTGCTGGGACTTTTTCTGGAGAGGGAGTCACTGCTGGGGCAGTGGGATCCCCTTTGAAGGATGGGGAACCAGGAGTCTTTTTCGGGGAAGGAGTCATTGCTGGGGGAATGGAGGTCCCTTTAGGGGAGATAGTAGTCACTGCTGAGAGAGAGGGAGCCCCTTTGAAGGATGGGTTAACTGAGCCTCCTTTGGGTGCGGGGGCCTTTTTGGGAGAGTGAGTCACTGTTGGGGGAGTGGGATCCCCTTTGGAGGATGGGGTGGCTGAGCCTCCTTTGGGTGCTGGGGCTTCTTTGGCAGAGAGAGGTGTCAGCACTGCTGGCAGAGTGGGCTCCCCTTTGGATGGGGTGGCTTGGCCTCCTTTGGGTGCTGAAGCTTTTTTGGAGGGAGGAGTCATCACTGGAGGAGTGGGCTCCCCTTTGGATGGGGTGGCTTGGCCTCCTTTGGGTGCTGAGGCTTTTTTGGAGGGAGGAGTCATCACTGGAGGAGTGGTATCCTCTTTGGAGGATGGGGTAGCTGGCTCCTCTTTGGAAGATGGGGTAACAGGGCCTACTTTAGGTACTGGGGTTGCTGGGGCCTTTTGGGGGGAGGGAGGAGTCATCACTGGGAGAGTGGGATCACCTTTGGGGAATGGGGTGGCTGGCTCTCCTTTGGGTGCTAGAGCCTGTCTGGGGGAGGGAGGAGTCATCATTGGGGTAGTGGGCTCCCCTTTGGATGGGATGGCTGGGCCTCCTTTGGGTGCTGGGGCTTTTTTGGAGGTAGTAGTCACCACTGAGGGAGTGGGATCCTCTCTGGAGGATGGGGTAGCTGGGCCTCTTTTAGGTGCTGGAGTCTTTTTGGGTGAGGGAGGAATTACCGCTGCGGAACTGGGCTCCCCTTTGGAGGATGGGGTGGCTGAACCTCCTTTGGGTGCTGGTATTGCTGGAGTCTTTTGGGGGGAAGGCAGAGTCGCCATTTGGGGAGTGGGCTCCCCTTTGGAGGATGGAGTGGCTGAGTCTCCTTTGTGTACTGGGGATGCTGGGGCCTTTTTGGGGGAGGGAGGAGTCATCACTGGAGGAGTGGGCTCCCCTTTCGAGGATGGGGGGGTTGGGTCTCCTTTGGGTGCTAGAGCCTGTCTGGGGGCAGGAGGAGTCACCACTGGGGGACTAGAATCCTCTTTGGATGGGGTAGCAGGGCCTCCTTTGGGTACTGAGGTCGGTGGGGTCTTTTGGGGAGAGGGAGGAGTCATTGCTGGGGGAGTGGACTCCCCTTTTGAGGATGGCGTGGCTGGGCCTCCTTTGGGTGCTGGGGCTTTTTTGGAGGGAGTCACCACTTGGGGAGTGGGATCCTCTTTGGAGGATGGGGTAGGTGAGCCTTCTTTGGGTGCTGAGGTCATTTTGAGAGGAGGAGTCACCATTGGGGGAGTGGGCTCCCCTTTGGAGGATGGAGTGGCTGAGTCTCCTTTGGGTACTGGGGATGCTGGGGCCTTTTTGGGGGAGGGAGGAGTCACTGCTGGGTGAATGGGCTTCCCTTTGGAGGATGGGGTGGCTGGGCCTCCTTTGGGTACTGGGGCTTTTTTGGAGGGAGGAGTCACCACTGGGGGAGTGGGATCCTCTCTGGAGGATGGAGTAGCTGGGCCTCTTTTGGGTGCTGGGGT
Organism: Arctocebus calabarensis; assembly: GCA_963573935.1. Taxonomy (NCBI): domain Eukaryota; kingdom Metazoa; phylum Chordata; class Mammalia; order Primates; family Lorisidae; genus Arctocebus; species Arctocebus calabarensis. The sequence goes on from CAUYON010125743.1 coordinate 4,464, forward strand.
CTTTTTGGGTGAGGGAGGAGTTACCACTGGGGAACTGGGCTCCCCTTTGGAGGATGGGGTGGCTGGGTCTCCTTTGGGTGCTGGTGTCTTTTTGGGGGAGGGAGAAGTCACCACTGTGGGAGTGGGCTCCCCTTTGGAGGATGGAGTCGCTAGGCCTCCTTTGGGTGCTGGGGCCTCTTTGGGGGAGGAAGGAGTCACCGATGGGGGAGTGGGCTCTGCTTTGGAGGATGGGGTTCCTGGGCCTCCTCTGAGTGCTGGAGTTGCTGGGGCCTTTTTGGGGGAGGAAGACGTCACCACTGGGGGAGTGGGCTTTGCTTTGGAGGATGGGGTCGCTGGGCCTCCTCTGAGTGCTGGAGTTGCTGAGGCCTTTTTGGGGGAGAGGGGAGTCACCACTGGGGGAGCAGGCTCCCTTTTGGAGGATGTGGTAACAGGGCCTCCTTTGAGTACTGGGATTGCTGGGGCCTCTTTGGGGGAGAGAGGAGTCACTGCTTGGGTAGTGGGGGCCCCTGATACCTCTGTGGGGGACAGTGGAGTTACTGTTGGAGAAATGGGGGCCCTTTTAGAGAATGGCATAGCTGGGCCCTCTTTGGGAGAGGGAGGAGTCACACTTGAAGGTGAAGGTGTAGGGGTCACTTGGGGGGATGTAGGAGTGGGAGGACTTTTCTTGGTCGGTGAGTCTTCAGGGCTTTGAAAAGAGAGACTGGTCACTGGAAGAATGGACCCCTCAACTGGACAATTAAGGGATGAGAGATTTCCAATGGAAGCATCAGGGAAAGCAGAAACCTCCTTGGTTGGAGGTCTTTGAGTCTGAGGAAATACACTAATTCCTAAGGAAGATGAGGAGTCGGCTAGGTAAGTCAGAGTTCCTTTGGAAGAAGCAGTACCAGAAGCACCAGAGTCCTCAGTTGGGTACCCTTCAAGAGAGGAAGTGACAGATGCTGATGTTGAGGCATGAAAAATACCAACTTTCTTAGCACCTGAAGGAGGAAGAGGAGAAGGCACAGGCTTGGGAATCTCAGAGGCCAGAGCTAAGGTAGTTGTAGCCATAGGGGAACTTTCAGAGGTTGCAGCAAATAAAGATAAAGTAGAAAGAGTGTTAGTACTCTTCTTAACCGGGTGATTTTTAGGAGCTAAAGAGACAGTTCCTTCTAGAAAAGGACTAGCTATAGTTGAAAGAGTTGAGGTGCCTTTGACAGTTGTAGGACCTACCCCAGCAGGGTCAGCACTTTCTAAAGGAAATGCAGTCTCTACTGTGGTGGTGAAAGAACTTTTGAGGCTATTGGGATCTGGGCTTGCATAAGGGTTTGCACTGATTACAGAAGCTGGGGAGTTAACGCCCAGAGGAGAGGGAGTATGACTGCCCAGATTACCTACAGGAAGAGGCCCTGCAAGGCTTTTCTTTGCTGGGGCACCTTCAGGAGATATTTTAAGAGATGATGTATTTTGGGAAGAGGGGGAATTTTTAGGGGCTGCCAGATTCAATTGTGGTACAGTAGGGTCTTTCTTGGTAGGGAGTCCTGCTTGGGCTGGAGAAATGGAAGCTCCAACAGAAGAGGCGGGTATAGCCTGGAGATCTTTTTGAGTTGGGAATTTTACCAATACTGAAGTGGGGACCTTTTTGAGGTCTTCGGGGTCAGGCAAAGGAGAAACTGGTGTCCCCAGAGTGGTTGCTTCTTGAGTAGGAAGCTCTTTGGAAGGCAAAGTTGTCACAACCAAGGCAGCAGGGCAAGTTTGTTCTTTATTACCTCTGAGATCTGATGAAACTGGGGAGATACAAGCAACTACCTCAATAGATGCTGTAGACATTGTAGAGGGGTTAGTCATCACAAGTGGGGTGGTTCTAACAGAAGAAACAGGAATTTCTTTTAAGCCTGGACTTTCTGGAGAAGTAGGAATCTGGGCCACCAAAGGATGAGTAGCAGTGTTAGGGGAACTTTTGAGAATGAGAGAGGCTGTAGGAGATACATTTGAGGCACCAAAAGAATTAAGGGGTATTATGCTAGTGATGGTAGGATGGCCTTTGCCAACAGATGGAGCCAGAGGAGAAGTAGCCACAGCAGCAGGAACTACTTCGCTTCTGGAAGGAAGGGGAGGAACTACAGATCTCTGAGAAGGACAAGAGGGCCCCATGGAAGAATGATCTACAGATACAGTATTTATTGTAGGATCTGACAGATTAGGACTTGTCTGACCTAGAGGCTGGACAGGAGAACCAAAGGAACTCTGTTGTAAAGGTGCATGATGAGAGACCAAAGAAGCAGAAACAACTGAGAGATTGTTGGGAGCCACAGTCTTTTGAGAAGAGGTCATCATAGGCATTGACTGGGTTGAGAGAGATAAGGCAGGTAGACTAACAGGCTCCTTTAGGTTGATGTTTCCTGGGTTTTGTGGAGAAGTAGTTGAGGGAATGGGGATTCCTTTGACCTGAAGGGAAGTAACAGTTAGGGTAGTGGTGGGTGTAGGTGGTGTCTGAGGATAGGAGGTTACTCCAGATTGAAAAGAGGCCAAAGGAGTTACAAGGTGGGAAGGAACAACACTGATTCTACCTGGAGGACTTGGAGTACCTTCTAGATTAGGGACTACCTGGGAGGGAACGTGAATAGAAGGCTGTTCTGAGGAAACAGTGGGAGGCGACAGAGATATCACTGACCCTGACCCAGCTACAGCAACTGAAGGAGGTGAACTGAGAGGGTTAGGTGGAAAAGCAGAACTCTTTTGAACTGAGTGAGGAGCTAAGGCAACCAAAGCTAAGGGAGCTGAAGTGGAATGGGCCCCTTTCAGAGTTGGAGCTATCATGGGAGAGGCTAGAGCTAAGGCAGCTGGGGAGATGGGAGGTCCTATTAGGTGTGGTAGGAAAGTTGGGGTATCAGAGGCATTTCCCAAAGGCAGGACTGTTTCAGAGGATGACTGGGGAAAAGGAATTTCAGAATGGGCGGAGGCAATAGCAGAGGGGGAAGGGAATGGGGGAGGTTGGTTAGCAGTTGCCAGAAGGCTTTGTTGGGGGGTCAGGGAACAAGGAGAGGGAAGAGTAGGTAGAGGCTGCCCTAAGGCAGCAGTGACACTCAAGACTGAAGACACAGGAAGCACAGCTGGAGGGAAAAAAAGCGAAAAGGAAGATAAAAGAAGGGAAGGGGAAAAAAAAGTGAGTTATCTGGCCCAGCTTGTACAACATGCCTCAAAGGAAACACTAGAGTTTTAAATGAGAATGAAAGTCACCACACTTGGTTAGACTAAGGTGACAAGCAACACCAACCTTTCCCAAACATTTTTTCAGTAAAGTAAAAGGACATCTCTCTCCTGATTTTCCATACTCCCCATATTCTACCAAAACAAATCAAAGGAGGGTTGGGGAGAACAGTTTAAGAGCAATCTATCTCTAAAAGGGGAGCATAGGCCCTAGGGTGGGTTGTATACAATACGTCTTCTTTTTCCCAGTTGCACCCTACCCTTGCTTCTTGAAATGAACCTCATTCCCAAGTCTTTCTCACAGCTAGAACAGCTGTGTTACTCTCTCCTCCCAAGGATCATAAACTAACTGAAACAGATACTGAAAACTGGAACAAGGCAGGCAGTGTGCAGTGATAATGATGGGGAATCAGAGATGAATAAGGGAAAACAAGTTTTTTTACTCTCAGGCTCCCACTAGGTTAGGAAAACGAGGCTCTTAGAATATAATTTTAGAACTGTGCCAGGCACAAGTTTTCCCTGAAGTTGAAACTCTATAGAATTTAACACTAAATATTTCGTACTAAGTCACTTAGCCTCTTTATACTTCACCCAAGTTTACTTATTCAACAAAACAAAAACCACAGAAGTGTTGGACTCAATCGACTCTACAGACCTTTCTGGGTAATGTTAGCTCTTTGTACATTAATACAAAATGAATCAAACCTCCAGGGAGAGCGTGTAGTCACAAGAGTAGGAAATGACTTATAAAACTGTAACCCAACTTGTTAAGACAGACTGTGCTTCTATTTTGGAAGCAAAGAATTGGAGTGGAGAGAATAAGTCACATTGGATTTCCCAACTCCCTAACCTGGGAATTTCATTCTGTCAAAACAGACCAGTCTCTGGCAGCATAAAAATTTTCTGAATGATGAATAAAATACCACTGAGAGCCAGGCATGGTGGCTCACGCCTGTAATCCCAGCACTTTGGGAGGCTGAGGTGGATGGATTGCCTAAGCTCACAAGTTCTAGACCAGCCTAAGCTAGAGCTAGACACTATCTCTAAAAAGAGCTGGGTGTTGTGGCAGGAGCCTATAGTCCCAGCTACTTGGGAGACTGAGGCAACAGAATCACATGAGCCCAAGAGTTTGAGCTTGCTATGAGCTGTGCCGCCAGATTACTTTACTGGGAATGACAAAGTGAAACTGTCTCCAAAAAAACCCCAAACAAACAAAAACCACCATGTTTGTCATTCAAAAGATAACACAGAATTAGCTATTAGCTCAATGACTAAAAGAAGAGTAAGGGAGGAAAAAAGCCTATAACATCCAAATTTACAATTTACTCCACAGTAATTCTGAAATCTTTATAGTATCCTGTTAGAGAAAGGACAAGCGGCTCAATCAGTTTTTCCTGGAGAGTTGGTAGGTCAAAATCTCATGATTATAGATAAGTACTTTCAAATATACTACAATTTAAAACATTTAATACCTTTTCTTATATGCTCTGACACCATAGCCAATTTTCTGAGCTACCTTCTTCAAATAGACCATTTAATTATTGCTATCGACAAAATCCCAAATATTTGTCAGATACTCCCGTATGTAAACTACATACTATACAAACTCAGAATATTCAGCAATACGTTTAACAGCACTAGTTAAAGGATTGCTTGAGAAGTACCTGGCATTTGTTTTGAAGCTTGAATCAAATGATTCCAAATTCATCTAAATTCTAGTCCAAGCATGGCACCCATAGCTCAGTGGTTAGGGTACTGGCCTACAACAACAACAAAAAATATCCCATATTGTGGTGGGAGCCTATAGTCCCAGCTACTTGGGAGGCTGAGGCAAGAGAATGGCTTAAGCCCACGAGTTTGAGGTTGCTGTGAGCTGTGACACCACAGCACTCTACCTAGGGCATAGTGAGACTCTGTCTCAAAAGCAAATAAATAAATTCTTGTCTCCATTATTTGTAAATTGTTTGATGACACAATCTGTAAAATTTTGTTCAGCATTGAAATTACAACATCTTTAGAGATCAGTCCCTTTAGTTTTTTTCCTCCCTTACATCTCTTGTACTTTAATACTAGTTTAGGAGGGCCCCTCCTTTCTCTTCCCCAGCAGCTGTATTAATCTCTTCAGCTGCTAAAATCAGACAGGTGGGAAGGGAGAACCTCAACTATAAACAGTTCTATTTTAATTTCAAAAGGAGACAGTAATTGCTTTAAATGACTACTGTAATTAAAAAAAATTTACCATTAAAAAAAGGTGAAAAAAATACTATATCATTTGGTTTTGCACACTCATAAACATTGTAAGACTGTTTAAAAAAAAAAAAAAAGGTGAGGCTCTTGCTGCAATCCTAGCACTCTGGTAGGGCGAGGTGGGAGGATCAAGGAGCTCAGGAGTTCAAGACCAGTCTGAAGGGACATCTCATCTGGTCTGAGGCAACAGAGTGAAATACCGTCTGGGGGGAGGGGAGAAGCAAGGATGGGGTAGAGATTACAGCCTGGGGATTCCCCTTGTTTAGCTCCAAGTTACAGACTCAGAAAGACCATCCCTTTAAAGCTTTTTCACTACCTTCTCTTTTCTACCAAAATGAGCTTTAATCACAATTCAAAACTTGCCCTTACACTATATTCTATTCCCATTAATTTCAATGTTTAAGAGCAAAGGATTTACTTTAATCCTGGGTTCTAGACAATGATTCAGGTGCGATTCCAGCACACGAGTAATACCTCAGCATCAAGCCCTAAAACTTTTCTGAGGACTCTGGGGCCCAGAAGGGCACATTTACCACCAGCACACATCTCGTCCAGACGTGTGATGAAGGCACAATGCCAAGCTCTGCTATCTAAAACCTTGATGCAACTTGCTGGCTGGAAGTTCACAAATGCTCAGGTCTCCTTGGCCTGTTTGTGTGTCATCACTCAGCTCCTTTCCTGCTAAGTTTTCCTAAGTGGGTGGAGGTTCCACAGTAGAGCTTCTTTTGAGGCAGAAAGCAAAATACACAAAACTGGTAAGGGAACTATGAATGTCCATGAATCTTAAAAACAATTTTTATTCCATGCCCCTAAAGAAGTTCCTCTAGGAAAGTAATTTTACAGTCTAGCCTTATTGATAAGCTGCAACGCCATCATTTTTACAACAGTTAACTCCAAAAGGCAAGTGTATTTCTTCTTTATCACTTTACTCACCAAATGGCTTTAGGGTCAATGTTAACTAAGCAAAGGGGGCTAAGGGAACCTACCTGTCTCAGCCTGAGGCTGTGGCAACTCCTGCTCTGTCGCAGGGACGGTTTCTGTGGCTTCACCAGGCATGTCTGAGGGGATAAGAAGGAGGTCTGAATTGGCTAGGATGCATTCACTTGCCCACCCCAGACTTAAGCATTCTCAAAAACTCTGCGGAGGGTTGTTGATCAAGAGGCTATGTAGGGACAACCCTTTCCACAGAACCTGGGGGAAAGGTTGGGTGACAAATATGACGCGACCCTCAGTGAATCATCTCTCTCACCAGCCTCTCACTGGGGGGAGCGACTCCCCAGTGTGAGTGATTCGTGTTGTCCACACTCCAAATCCCACAAGGACAGTAATCACCACTCTCCTCTCAACCCGGGGAGGATCTCGGTCCGGCTCCCGGCCCCGGGACACTTAGCCCTACCTCTCCTAACATTCACACCTGCTGTGTGGGGGCCTCAGAGTAAAATGCTCTGATAACGACTTTGAAATGTGCGGATTACGGTCCGCCGACTTTTGGGAGCCAAGAAGGGAAAGAGAGTGCCTTGCGTCCCAGTACTCGCTTGTCACAATAAGGACGGTGATGGGTTTCTAAGGTTGTGGCCCCTTAACCTCCTCGGCATCTTGTGAAACCGTTCCCAGTAGCAGACGCCCTCCGCTTAGGCCCCCACATTGTAACTGCTCCCGTCTCTCCCGGCCCCGGTCCGCAGCCCTTCTGCCCTGCTTTTGCCAGGACACCAACCACAGACCCCATTTTGTCCGGAGGCCTTGGGGCGAGTAGGAACCCTGTAGCTCCATAAGACCTCCAACTGCCCTTAACTCTAATCCCCGGGGCGGCTTAGGTCGAAAGAAAGGCGGATGGCTGCGGATACCGAGTAGCAGGGCAGAAAAAACTTACTGTTGAGGAAACGCGGAACCAAGATGGCGGCAGAAAAAGAGCGAGCGAGAGCGTGACCTGCGCCTGTTGCAGAAGGAAGCCCGGCGTGGAGGGGGCGGGACTGGGATTCGATTCCGGGTCAGGAGCTGACGGGAGCCACTTCCTTTAACGAATGACCCGTCCGGCTATTCCCGGGGATGGGGTGGTCACGAGTCTAAATAAGGGTAAGAATTTCGAACAGGACGTTCCGGCCTGGCAGGAGCTGTCCGTACAGCACCTCGCAGCCGGAGACGGCCGACGCCTCCCTTCCAGCGGGCGGCCGTGCGGAGGCAAGCTGCGTCTCGGGTCCGCCCAGCAGCCACAGCGGTAATGAAGGCGACTTCCCGGTATCCCCTTCTCAGATAACGCAGTAGAGTATCCGACATTAGATAATAGGGAATGTCACGGAGACTATTCACAGCATTGGCGTGTGAAAGTGACCTAGGCTAACCCTCAGCTATTTTATTTTTGGCTTACATGAGTTAAGCCGATGTTGAAATTCTGGAACGATCTTGGAGAACACTCTGGGAGGCCGAGGCGGGTGGATCGTTTGAGCGCAGGAGTTCAGGAACAGCTTGAGCAAGAGTGAGACCCTGTCTCTACTGAAAATAAAAAAACAAGCTGGGGAGGGGGGCGAGGGCCTGTAGTCCCAGCTACTTGGGAGGCTGAGGCAGGAGGATCACTTGAGGCCAGGAATTTGAGGTTGCTGTGAGCTACGACAGGATAGCATTCTATCTCAAAAACAAAACATCCCTCCCCCATGCTTTGTACAATATGATTCTTCTGGTACAGTATAACATAAAATCAGTTTTTTTGAGACAGAGCCTCAAGCTGTCACCCTGGATAGAGTGCTGTGACATCACAGCTCACAGCAACCTCCAATTCCTGGCCTCAAGCTTGCCTCTGCCTCCCAAGTAGCTGGGACTACAGGCGCCCCCCACAACACCCAGCCATTTTTTGGTTGTAGCTGGCATTGTTGTTTTGCGGGCCTGGGCTGGATTCGAACCCACTAGCTTAGGTGTACGTGGCTGGCGCCTTAGCCCGCTGAGCCACAGGCACCGAGCCCATAAAATCTGTTCTAATGAGAAGACTGATTCCCATACCTTTCCTAAATCCTACAAAGAGAATCAACAAATAGGCACTATACCTGAAAATTAACTTTAAGCCCGTTAACACTATATGATTGTGGCTGCCTTTTATTTTATTTTGCTTTTTATTATTTTATTTTATTATTATTATTTTTGTGGCTGCCTTTTAAACAGTCAACCTTTTAAATCCTCTGAAAGCTACTCTAAAATGTCAAGAGTTTTGGGCGGCGCCTGTGGCTCAATAGGACCTGGCCCCATATACCGAGGGTGGTGGGTTCGAACCGGCTCTGGCCAAACTGCAACAACAAATAGCTGGGCATTGTGGTGGGTGCCCGTAGTCCCCAGCTACTGGGAGGCTGAGGGCAAGACGATTGCCTAAGCCCAGGAGTTGGAGATCACTGTTAGCCCTAACACTGCATAAAGTGAGACTCTCTTTTTTTTTTTTTTTTGAGACAGAGCCTCCATCTGTCACCCTGGATAGAGTGTGACACAGCTCACAGCAACCTCTAATTCCTGGGCTCAAGTGAGTCTTCTGCCTCTGCCTCGCAAGTAGCTGGGACTACAGGCACCCGCCACAACGCCTGGCCATTTTTTGGTTGCTGCTGTCATTGTTGTTTGGCCGGCCCAGGCTGGATTCCAACCACCAGCTCAGGTGTATGTAGCTGGCGCCTTAGCCCGTTGAGCCACAGGTGCCTAGCTGAGGCTGACTCTTCTTAAAATAAATAAATAAAATGTCATATTTTTAACATAGTGAAATGAGGATTAAGATTAGTGAATTATAAATGATGGGACCACACTTATAAATGATGGGACCACACTCATATTGCAAGAGTACAAGTCACATCTGTCAAGTGTAGAACATAAATGTCTTAACACAATAATCAAGTAAATGAGGCAAAAGCTATGTTGATTGGCTTGATGTAAGAACGTCAGATTGTATAAAAAAAATCACATTGTACCCCAAATATGCATAAACATATTCATGATCTATGTGTAGATGACTTAATAAAAAAAAAAATTAGTGAATTATTAGGATTCAGTGAGATGGTGTTTACCCAGAATGAGAAATCCTGAAATCCTCCTCATACAGGAGAGGAATTATTGTGGAATGATTAAGAAGTCAGATTCCTTTTTCTGAATCTATTTGGTCACCAGTGGATTCACCTCAGTTTTCTCATCTGTGAGTTGGGGAAATAGTAGCTACTTGGTAGAAAGAAAGATTAAGTTAGCTAATATATGTACACAAAGTAGAAAGTATTTCTTGTTACATTAAAATCGTAGGTAGGATTTCTACCTAAATAAGTATATGATCAGGAAGATTTTCAGTGCAGTTTACCCTCAGAACCAGAGATAGCTGGTCTCCTTAGACAAAAACTATGTATTGACCATTCCCTTTTCTTCTCCAGCATGCCCACTGCCTTTTTCTCTCTGTTGTAATGACTAGCCAAGGAAGAATATATTTTCTTTTTCTTCAGGTTTCTTTATAAATTGGCCCTTTGTTTTTATAATTCTACTACATCAATGAATTGGCAAATTAGAGGAAAAAGGAAGTTAGCAGGGTTTTTTTGAGACAGAATCTCATTTTGTCACCCTTGGTAGAGTGCTGTGGCATCATCATAGTTCACAGCAACCTCAAACTCTTGGGCTTAAGTGATTCTGTTGGCCTCAGCCTTCCAAGAAGCTGAGACTACAGGCACCTGCCACAACACCCAGCTATTTTTTAGAGATAGGTCTAGCTCTTGCTTAGGCTGGTCTCACTCATGAGCTCAAGCAATCCACCGGCCTTGGCCTCCCAGGTGCTAGAATTATAGGTGTGAGCCACTGTGCCCAGCCCTAAACTCAGCAGTTTTTGAGCTTATTTTTATTCTCTTTAAGAACTAACCATTGGGGTGCCTGTGGCTCAGTGAGTAGGGCGGCCCCATATACCGGAGGGGGCGGGTTCAAACCCCGCCCCAGCAAAAAAAAAAAAAAAAAAAAAAAAAAAAAAAAAAACACCCATTGTATAAGGCATGATGGCCCATGCCGTGAAAAAAAGCCATTTAGGGGGGGGTGGGGGGTGGAT
>CAUYON010125744.1:0-15289 GCA_963573935.1 Arctocebus calabarensis
CCTGTGATCCCAGCTACTTGGGAGGCAGAGGCAAGAGACTCGCTTGAGCCCAGGAATTGGAGGTTGCTATGAGCTGTGATGCCACGGCACTCTATCCAGGGTGACAGCTTGAGGCTCTGTCTCAAAAAAAAAAAAAAAAAAAGTTCCTCCCCTTCTAATCATTGGCAGTTCTCTTAAATAAATTCCATTTATGAAGAATTTTCCACTTCTCCTAACTCAACTGTTTTTTTCAAACTTTAGGTATACCTTGCAACATTCTCTCTTTACGTTGTATCTTGGAAGTCTCCATGAAATTTATAAGATTGTTTTTGTTGTTAATACATAATAAAAATAAGAACTCCCATTTATGAACTACCCATCATTGTGCTAGGTGCTTTATCTATAATAAAAGTCATCTTTTCTAACATAATTGGGACAGGAAGCTGGTAGTTCATTGAAAAAGTTGATTAAAGAAAAGAATCCTTATGGAATAATAAATACTTCAAAAATTTTGTTTGAGCTTAAAATACATGCTTAAATGTATTTTTTTATTCACCAGCATTTATGTATTATTCTGTTTGGTGTACTTTCCTTTTTTTTTTTTTTTTTTTTGAGACAGAGTCTCACTGTCACCTTCGGTAGAGTATTATGTCACCCTCGGTAGAGTGCTGTGGTGTCACAGCTCACAGCAACTTCAAACTCTTGGGCTTAAGCGATTCTCTTGCTTCAGCCTCCCTAGTAGCTGGGACTACAGGCACCCGCCACAATACCCAGCTATTTTTTTGTTGCAGTTGTCATTGTTGTTTAGCAGGCCCAGGCTGGGTTCGAACCTGCCATCCCCAGTGTATGTGGCCCATGCCCTAACCACTGAGCTATGGGCACTGAACCTGGTATAGTTTCTTTTTTCATGCAGTAACTGTATCTGTAATACAAGAATTTCTAGTTTCTATTGGTATAAATTGGAGGGGGAACCCAAAGAAATCTTCAAAGCAATATGAGTGAAGAATCATAGGTCTTTATTATGATTTTTAACCAAATGTTGTAATTATCCTGTCTGTACTTAATTTAACAATTATTTAGCACTTTGTCTTTAGAGAGACAAACTACATAATTATAGTAACAATTATTACTAGTGTAAATAGATCTGGAAATGAGCTCATCTGACTCCTTGTAAATGTGCAGTTCTAAACACTAGAGAGCAGCCCTCCAGTATTTAGTGTGCCATTGGTATCAGTCATTATTGCACAGAGGCAATGGAGAGAATCACTTGATCTCCTATGTCAATTACATGACATGTAATAGAGGTATGACATATAGAGGTCATCTATAATTGGCGGTGCCTGTGGCTCAAAGGAGTAGGGCGCTGGCCCTATGTGCCAGAGGTGGTAGATTCAAACCCAGCCCTGCTCAAAAACTGCAAAAAAAAAAAAAAAAAAGAGCATTTCTAATTAATAATCCTTACAACAATTCTGTAAGAAGGTAATACTATCCCTATTTTAGAGAGGAGACATGATTTCCCACCACTGGCTTGTTACTGAGCCTGGGCCAATACCTAGGCCTGGCCTATTTCAGCCGCAGTCATTACACAAAGCTGTGAGACCTTTTGTTTATAATATGCATGTGTTTTAATCTTAGATTTATATCCTCATTGCTCATGATCATGAATTAAGATATAGGATTCCACAGTAGGAAATACTGTTTCTCACCTCCTTAATTATTTTTTTCATGAGGATTATTAGTTACCATACTTTCCCCCTCACTTTCTCCATCTTTATCTGGATGTTCTCTCATCTTTCTCTAAAGGTCACAGTTCGCTTGGCCAGATTAGCTTGTCCCTGAGCAAACACTCCCTTTCTGATTTCTTTTTTTTTTTTTGTAGAGACAGAGTCTCACCTTATTGCCCTCAGTAGAGTGCTATGGCATTACAGCTCACAGCAACCTCCAATTCCTGGGCTCAAGCGAGTCTCCTGCCTCTGCCTCCCAAGTAGCTGGGACTACAGGCGCCCGCCACAACGCCCAGCTATTTTTGTTTGAGTTGCAGCCGTCATTGTTGGTTGGCGGGCCCAGGCTGGATTCGAACCCGCCAGCTCAGGTTTACATGGCGGCACCTTAGCCCGCTGAGCCACAGGCGTCGAGCCAATTGCTATATATTTAATCTTATTTCCTGTAATATTCTATTACAAAATTGGGTTCCAAATAAAAGGTAATTTTATTCTAAAATGTAAAAATTATGTTTAAGAATGTAGAAACCTCTTTAATTGGGCTGGGTGCGGTGGCTCATGCCTGTAATCCCAGCACTTGGGAGGCCAAGGCAGGTGGATTGCCTGAGCTCACAGGTTCGAGACCAGCCTGAACCAGAGCCAGACCTCGTCTCTAAAAATAGCCAAGTGTAGTGGCGGGTGCCTGTAGTCCCAGCTACTTGTTAGGCTGTGGCAAGAGAATCACTCAAGCCCAAGAGTTTGAGGTTGCTGTGAGATGTGACACCACGGCACTTCTACCAGGGGGGACAAAGTGAGACTATGTCTCAAAAAAAAACCTCTTAAATTATATTCAGAAGTAAAGATCACTGTTTATTATATTGAAAAATTCTACAAACTGAGATGCTTATGTGGGGAGGCATTAGGATTATCTGCTTTATTCTATGAATTGTATCATTCCTGTCAACAGAGGAACAAAATAGCTGAAGGAGGAGATTGACTCCATGTGTTGTAATAAGATTTTTTAATTTTCAGCTTGGCACCTGTAGCTCAGAGGCTAGGGCGCCAGCCACATACACTGGAGCTGGAGGGTTTGAGTCCACCCTGGGCCTGCCAAACAACAATTATAACTACGACCAAAAAATAGCTGGGTGTCCTGGCGGGTGCCTGTAGTTCCAGCTACTCAGGAGGTTGAGGAAAGAGAATTACTTAAGCCTAAGAGTTTGAGGTTGCTGTGAGCTGTGATGCAACGGCACTCTACCCAGGGCGACAGCTTGAGACTCTGTCTCAAAAAAAAAAAAAAAAGATTTTTAATTCTCACACCTCTATTCTTTATTTTCTTATTTTTTTATAATCCAATCTGTCTAGTCCTTTTGTTCTGAAACAAAGGAAATGTATATTTAGTCATTTGATAAGTTATTTAAAGGCTATATACTGATGAGACTTTTAACTTTCCCAATGGACAGTCAGTGTCTATACCCTGTGAGAATAAACCAGGACTGAGGCTTCGCATAATTCTTAACATAGAAGTAGGTAGCATTTTTATCTTTTTACATCAGTTACTTATTGACTGTGACTCTTTTGTTTCTTTGGTTTCTGACAGAGTCGGAGCAAACAGAAGGAAAAGAGGGGCTAGGGGAGACTGAGAGATTACCGGGAGGACAGGAGAGCGATAGCGATGTAAACCAGGGAGAAACCACAGGGAGAGCGGAGGAGCAGATTCAAAATCCGTAAATGCAAATTTAGCTTGACTTAACAAATTATTCTCTGCATATACTTCATAATAGTAAATTCTATACTATGGGTTGTCATATGTTGAGTAATTAATTCTTCTGCTGAATTTAGCAAATTAGCCATACTTTTCCTCCATGTTTTCCAAAGGGAGTTTTATTGGAACACTTTTTAGATGTGGGACCTTGAAGTTTTCTGCTACTTTTCAGATGATACTTAAGAGATGAAGCAGAAAAGAACTTTTGAGTTCCTTTAACAAAACAAAATGTAAACTGAAGAGGTAGAGGGAGAAAAATGGGGTAACCCTTTTTGGTATAATTAGGTTAAGTATAAGGTTGGAAATGTTTTTTCCTATTTAGGAAATCTAAGTAAACTGAAGAGCTAGTAGAATAAATTTTAAAATTTCCCAGTGAAGGAGAGTTTTAAAATTAAGGTGATGATGATGATACTTGATGTGTAAGTGCCTTTTTCTTTATTAATTCATCCTCACTGACATCCTTAAGAGGTGGGTAATGTCATTATACCCAACTTGTAAATGAGAAAATCGAGCACAATTCCCTCATCTGCCCAAAGTATTACAACTAATTATGGAAGAACCATGATTTAATTCCAGGTGGTAGAATCCAGAGGTTATGTATTTTGAAGTAATATCCTGTACTGCCTCTCAGTGTTTAAATTCACAACTGTAAATAGTCGTTGGTTCATTTGCCAGCCACCACAGTTTTCTGATTTCTGTCCAACAGTTCTCTATTCCAGGTTGCCCACTTTTCTTTGACCCTCGTCTACTTAGAAGAGGATAGACCCTTGTCAGTTAGGCAATTACTGTTCTTTCCATACTTTCAAGGTTCTATATTTAAAGGACTGTGTTTAATAAAACAAAAATAAAGACAGCAGAAAATGAAACAAATTCTTCTTCCAAAATTATTGCCTTTTATCTGTTCCCACTTGTGGAAAGAAGAAACTAGTGTGGCTCGGCGCCTGTGGCTCAACGGGCTAAGGCACCAGCCACATACACCGGAGCTGGAAGGTTCGAATCCAGTCCGGGCCCACCAAACAACAATGACGGCTGCAACCAAGAAATGGCTGGGGGTTGTGGCGGACGCCTGTAGTCCCAGCTACTTGGGAGGCGGAGGCAGGAGACTCACTTGAGTCCAGGAATTGGAGGTTGCTGTGAGCTGTGATGTCATAGCACTCTATCCAGGGTGACAGCTTGAGACTCTGTCTCAAAAAAAAAAGAAGAAACTAGTGTTAAACTAGCTTGCCTACTGTGGCTTAATCTAAATTACTGTAGTAGTTTAATACTATGTACTTTAAAGAAGGGGTGTCCATCATTTTTTTTTTCTCCGTTGCACTTTGGATGAATATGAATTGTCTTGGGCAAAACATTGAATACACAATCACTAATGAAAGCTGATTGGAAAAACAAAGGATCTGTGCATACTTTTTGTGATACCAGACCCCTCACAGATAAGCAAAAAAAGCCTTCACAAAATTAGGTCACAGATTGGACACCCCATATCTGTTGGTCAGTACTATTAATATAAATCCTGCTTTCCATCCTATCTCAGTTGACCAAAATAGACATTTTGTTTAGTGATAACTATATTCTGTAATTTTGTTCCCCTTATTTTATCACCCCAGGAGCCATAGATGAGCCTCTATAGTGAAAATTTCCTCCTAAATTTTCCTCCATACGTCTTGCCAATTTTTAGGAGGCTGTTATAATAACACTGTCTTGTAGTTAGGCTTGCATGCTGACCCTACAGACCTGTAGACAGGCTTTCTTATAGATAGCATTGCCTAAGGTAGCATGCCTGACAACTCATTTATCTTGATATATGGATTTGTTACTTTTTATTTTTATATAAATAGTGATTTTTTAAGAAAGATATTGGCAGAGTATTTTAATTCATATTTTACTATTTCCTCTTATTTTGTACATGTCTGGATTGTATCTTTCTTTGTGACAACTTGTTAAATTATTCATTAATTACTAAAGTGGAAAATTGGAAGACTTGCTGAAAACCATAGTAGTATGGTTTATGAGTTATGCTCATTTAATATCTCCATAGTAATATTAGGAGAAATTAGTTGGTGATAGCTTAGAAAATGTTGCTAAGTCTCATTATAATGTTCAGGCCAAGCATTGTGGCTTATGCCTCTAATCCCAGTACTTTGGGAGGCTAAAGAGGAAAGATTGCTTGAGGCCAGGAGTTTAAGACCCTCTTGAGCAACATAGAGAGACCTTATCTCTACAAAAAAAATTTTTTTATTTAGCTGGGAGTGGTGCTGTGCAACTGTAGTCCTAGTTACCTGAGGCAGGAAGATTACGCTAGCCCAGGAGTTGGAGGCTATAGTGAGCTTTGGTCATTATAGCCACTGCACTGGGTGATAGAGCAAGACCTTGTCTCTTAAAAGTTCAGTTTACATACTCACTTAACAAAATTGCAAGCATTAGTGAATTGGAGGCGTAATAGACTTCAGTTCTCTATATTGAAGGTTTTGATAGGGTAAGTGTAGAAGAAAACTGCTCTAGGAGAGAGCTTTCTTGAGAAGGCTCTTTTCTCAAGTCTTGGCAAAAGGAAGAACTGCCTTCAGACCCTTTTTCCCCAGAATAAAATCTTCCTATTTATAAGAAACATTCATTCAACATGTGTACTAAGAGCATAATGAATAAAAAGATAAGTAAGGCACAGTAACTGTTTTAAGGGCAGCAAAATTCTTGATTTTCCTAGCTAATTTCTAAAACAACTAGAGAAATGTTTTTGTAAACCAAATGGTCTTTTAATATACAGTAGAACCTCCGTAGTTGACCACCTATGTACATTACCACCTCCTTAAGTTGACTGAATTTTCACAGACTGGACATGCACCACATGTACGGTTCAGTATAATTGGCTTAATTCCTTATATTGACCACTGCTGTATGTTGACCTGTTATAGTCCTTCAGGTGGTCAACTTACAGAGGTTCTGTATTTTTATCCTAGGCAAAATTTCTTCAGTTCATGCTCTGGTTAAAGATAAATATATGACTGATTTGTGAACTAGGTTTAATATTTTTTGAGAAGCAGGGAAAAACTTCCTTTAAAATATTTTAAATAGGCTGGGCACAGAGGCTCAAACCTATAATCCTAGCAGTCTGGGAGGCCGAGGTGGGTGGATTGCCTAAACTCACAGATTCGAGACCAGCCTGAGCAAGTGCGAGACCCTGTCTCTAAAAAGTAAAAATTTAAAAAAATAAACCAAAATAGCGGGTGTTGTGGCAGGAACCTGTACTCCCAGCTACTCGGGAGGCTGAGATAAGAGAATCGCTTGAGCCCAAGAATTAGAGGTTGCTGTGAGCCTATGATACCCCGGCACTCTCCTGTGGGCGACAAAGTGAAACTCTGTCTCAAAAAAACCAAAACAGGGTGGTGTCTGTGGCTCAAAGGACTAGGGCACCGATTCCATATGCCAGAGGTGGCGGGTTCAAACCCAGCCCCGGCCAAAAACAGCAAAAAAAGGAAAAAAACCATTTTAAACAAAAAGGTAACTTAGATGACAAATTATTGAGCTTTTCATAATTTTTCTTCTTTTTTAAGACAGAGTCTCAAGCTGTCACCTTGAGTAAAGTGCCATGGCATCATAGCTCACAGCAGCCTCCAACTCAGGCTCTTGCCTCAGTTTTTCTATTTTTAATAGAGATGGGGGTCTTGATTTTTGCTCAGGCTGGTCTCAAACTCCTGAGCTCAAGCCTTCGAAAGTGCTAGGATTACGGGCATAATTTTTCTTTTCTTTTTTTTTGCAATTTTTGGCCTGGGCTGGGTTTGAACCCGCCAACTCCAGCATATGGGGTTGGCGCCCTACTCATTTGAGCCACAGGCGCTGCCCAGTCATAATTTTTCTTAACCTAATTAGCCACAAGTTATTATTTAAGTCATACTTTTATGAGATTATACTTTTTAAAAAAACTGAAGTGTTTTCTTTCCTCTAATGGATTAAAAAGTAGAATATAACTTACCAAGTGAAGGACTTGTTTATTTTTGCCTATTCTGTTAATGGGGATGGGATGAGTATTGTGTTTTAAATTTTGTAACATAAAGAAAATCTAGAATTCTTTAAAACCAGCCCTCCCTGTATCAAACCTGAAGGGAACTAAGTCTTCCTTTTAACTCCCAACACATCGAGGAATAAAACTTTTTCGTCTTAAGTGTCTCTAGAACTGAACTAAAACTTGAATAGTGTGTATTGTTTGAATAGAAAAGTTAAATACAAAAACATCTAAAACAAACAGTACCCCCAGACCTAGCAAATTAATTTAACTGTGATGCTGTTTTCAATAGCTGGACTACAAGCAACAACAAAGCATTCTGGATTCCCTGTGAGGATGGATAATGCTGTGCCAATTGTACCCCAGGCACCTGCAGCTCAGCCACTACAGATTCAGTCAGGAGTTCTTACACAGGTAAAAGCCAGCTTGTACTGCTAAAGTACTATTGAGAATCATATTTTGTTCTAGAAAATGGTATTTGCTTTGACTTCAAGATCTTTCTTGGTCATGATTCAGTGGACTTTAAATGAAATATCTATGTTGAATGTCGTAGTCACTCCTAACAGTGTTAGAACTGCCAGTGTCTCCCTTAGATTTACACAGATAAATAGCCAGAGAGATGGGCTTCTGAGTAAACTTACTCTAATTTGGTGGGGTAAATTTTTTTTTTTTAACCTCAGAGCTCTTAAAGATATAGTACAGGCAACATTTGATTATGAAATACAAGGCTCTGCTTTTGCTGCCTTTGTGTACCTTTTGCTCCCTCTTTTAAAATTGCATTATGATTGACAGGTTGTGTCACATCAGGGTACCTCTTTAAGTGCTATAAATTCCTTCATTTCTTGCCTTTTATCAGGGTATAGAAAACTTTAAAATTTTATATGTGCCATGGAATGTGCAACTAAGATGCTTGAGAAATTGTGAAATATTTATATGTCACCAAAAATTACATTTTAAATTTTATACATAAATGTTTGTGGCCCATGACACACAGGAAATTCTGAAATCCCAAAACCCTCTTTTATGAATAGGAGGAAGGATTCTTGATGTCTTTGTTTCATTGAACTGATCCCCTGAATCTGGCCTAAGAAGGATTCCTATACTTTTTTTGCTTCAGACCATTGACATTTGACCTAGTGGGTGAATGCTGTACAGAGATGAATGGGGAAAACTATTTGCACATGCATTTTAGGTGATATGAAATTACTGTTTGTCAGTAATAACTTGGGGGGAATGAGAACCCTTCTGAATCCAGATAACCTGCCTTCATGTTTGTTTCACTCACCTGCCTAATCTACGTTTCAGGGAAGCTGTACACCACTAATGGTAGCAACTCTTCACCCTCAAGTAGCCACCATCACACCGCAGTATGCGGTGCCCTTTACTCTGAGCTGCGCAGCCGGCCGGCCGGCGCTGGTTGAACAGACTGCTGCTGTACTGGTAATTCCCCTCACTTGATTGTGTTACTAACGGAGTTTCTTTGGTTTTTTTCTTTTTTATTTTTTCCTGTTTGTTTGTTCTGTTTCCTTCTGGTTTTCTCATTTAAAAAAAAATTTTTTTTTTAACTTAGTCTTTGCAGAAGGCATGGAAGCATGTGCCATCTTATGGCTATGTTCTTGCTACATCTTTAATGTCTCATTGTTTTTCTCCCCAACATTTGCTGAAGCACTGTTTGACTCTAATGTTCAGTATGGCTCTGTAAGGAGTCAGATCCCTTGATTCTTTTTTGCCAGCCTAGTGTGCTAAAAGCTCTTGGTGTAGCCTCAGAAGAGCTTCAACATTGTTTATCTGTTTTCTGCCCCTCTTTTACCCTCTGATCTATGAGAATGAAGGAAATGGCCTTCAGTTTGGCTCTACTACAGGTACCTGGATGGCCAAAATTTGAACGCCTTGGCAACTTAGCTTTCTTCCTTTTTGCTATTTTAAGCTTTTAACTTTTGTTTGTGTAAAAATGCTTAAGGTGCTTTAATTTATTGCTTTATCTGTTGGTATTAACCATACTTCTATGACCACATGAAGATAGCTCTTTTTGCTATTCATTATCAATGGCAGCTTATATTTTCCCTTTAAAGATGTTCCTTTTTATATGTAGATCATATTAGCTATCATTATTGGCTGAAATTAATGGTGAGCTCTTTTTTTGGATTTTTTGAGATATTAATATACTTTATAAATAGGTCTTTGTACAAATGTGAAAATATAGCTGACAAAGTATGCAAATATAGTATCTTTGTTACTAAAAGTCATGGGGAAAGGTTATTGAAGAATAGCTACAATTGTAGAAGAACTGAGCTTAGAGCTTGGAAAAACAAATCGGATTTTGAGGTATATTCAGGATTTGTAACCTTAAGAGCAATACTTTGATGTCTTTTGGTTTATTGGGGAAGTTAGAATTATTTATCTTATATCCAGCATTTCAGTATTTGAAATTTAAGGTAAGCATTTGAAAACCTAAACAATACTATTGGATCCTGATGTTTCTCATTTTCAGAGTAGCTTTAAACTCTTGTATTGTTCCTCAAGCATTCATATGAGTAAAAATACTTCCAGAAACATACTTTGGTTGGAATTTCTTTGTTTCTTAGTTTAAAAGTCTTTGTCACCTTCAGATTAATTTTCTCAAAAGCTAAGGTCTGTGTGCAAGGGAGTCAGATACATTTCCAATTTAAGTGATCTAAGACACTGTTTTTAACTTGCTCACCTATAGTTTCAAGGTTGGGATATTAGTTGACACTTCTCCTTTGCTGCTTCTCTTAAGTTTGCACTAGCCATTTGCTAAGCTTTGCGTATTTTTGTTCTTCCTCTGTCAAAACAGTTCGTCGCTTGGAACGCCAGATTTCTGCCTCACATTGGAATGTTATTTCTTGCTTTGTATTAAACTACATGCTTTGTCTTGTGCAGGTGTTGGCTTATGGAAAGACGCATGGTGTGACTTAACATACTTCTCTTATTTTTGTTTTGTTTCGATTTGTTTAAATTCTGCTGATGGTAGCAGACGTGTTTGCAGTTTCTCTGCTTTGAAGGCTTCTTGTTTGGAACCAGTATTTGTAACACGTGGATCTGTTACTTGCAGAAATATTTTAAAAATAGTGTGTTGATGGCCTTGGAATTTGAAATTCAAGAAATAGAACCATATGTACCCAAGCATTATAGGTATTTACACTATAGTTTTTAGGTTTAAAAGTATTTCCAAATCTGTTCCCGTTTTTTCAGAAAGTACTAGAAAATGTACTTTTCTGTTAGAAGTACAGAAAACATTTGTTGCTCAGTCTATTGCAAGTGATATGGCTTGTTAAATACTACAAAGAATGTAGTTTCTTATAGGGATTAGTTTTTATGTTGAAGTATTTTTACAAATGATATATTAAACAAATTTTATGTAACTATTAAAAATAAAACATGATGCTTTCTGCATCTGTTTCTTAAGTATTTTACTTATTGCCTTACTGTTTAATTCTAACGTATGGCTATAAGTGATGAAGTTTCTTTCCTGTGCTGGCATAAGTTTTTTTTCCCCAAAGGATTTGGCATTTTGTCATCCACATCTGGCTCCATTTTCCAAGCACTATCTCTTTAAAAAAGGGAACATTTTATGGATTGAATTGACCTGATGTCTTATCTGATTGGCATATAGTTCCTTTTTTTTTTTTTTTTTGAGACAGAGTCTCAAGCTGTCGCTCTGGGTAGAGTGCTGTGGCATCACAGCTCACAGTGACCTCAAACTTTTGGACTTTAGGGATTCTCTTGCCTCAGCCTCCCAAGTAGTTGGGACCATAGGTGGCTGCCACAATGCCTGGCTATTTTTTGTTGTTGTTGCAGTTGTCATTGTTGTTTTTAGCTGGGCTGGGCTGGGCTTGAACTGTATGTGGCTGGGCTAAGGCACCCTAGCCACTGAGGTATAGGCACTGCCTATAGTTCCTATAGGAACTCTCAAAGGAGTTCTGTTAAGTCTTTCTAGGAATATGTTTTAGAGTTGTTGCAAAAATGAAACTAGTATTTAACCAGAGCTTATTTACTTCCCAACTTTCAGACTTCTTTTCTCTACAGTATAATAGGAACTCTTTTAGGGGATCTTTTCTTTAATACCGTGGTGGTTAGGATATGGAGGTGGCTAAGAGAAAGCAGTTTCCCCATTCATAAGACTTATATCCTCGAGCCCCTCTGACCTTCTTTTTTAATCTCTGCAAGTTAACAATCTACAAACAACTTCTTTTAAGATACGAATTTTTCTTTCTTTAAAAAAACAGAGGAAAAAACCAAGAATGAGTCAAGTCTGGATTTTTTTGTGTGTGTTTCCTTACAGCAGGCTTGGCCTGGAGGAACTCAGCAAATTCTCCTGCCTTCAACTTGGCAACAGTTGCCTGGGGTAGCTCTACACAACTCTGTACAACCTACAACAATGATTCCAGAGGCCATGGGGAGTGGCCAGCAACTAGCAGACTGGAGGCAAGTGCCTTAAGTTACTTTAGGAGATTTTTAAGGGAAGATCTCTTAGAGTAGGAGCACTTGATATAGAGAGAGAATAGGAGAAAAATAAAGGAAAATTCATCTCTTTTAAAATCCTTTAGGAAAAGAATTCTTATCAGGCTATAAGGTAGAATTATGAGAAATTTTTGAATATAAGAAAATAATAAGTCCTAAGGTCAGGAATTACTTACTCCAGATTTAAAGAAAGTCTTAAGCAATTAGATAATCATATAGCGAAAAGTCTTGTGATCCAGGTACTTGGCTTTAAAAATAAAAGCAGCTGTATTTAGTTAATTGCTTTTAATACAAATGAAATATTTGGTCCAGATTTCCCAGTGGTTTGGGGATTTGCTCTTTCTTTTCGTTGGCACAGGAATGCCCACTCTTCTCTCTTTTTGTTGGCACAGGAATGCCCACTCTCATGGCAACCAGTACGGCACTATCATGCAACAGCCATCCTTGCTGACTAACCATGTGACATTGGCCACTGCTCAGCCCTTGAATGTTGGTGTTGCCCACGTTGTCAGACAACAATCCAGTTCCCTTCCTTCGAAGAAAAATAAGCAGTCTGCTCCAGTCTCTTCCAAGTAAGTCTGTGTTAGAGCTGAGAGTTGAAACTGTGCCAGATAGGTTGCCCATACATATGTGGAATGTTGTGATGTAGACACTTTTGGAACAGCAAGCACCTGCCGAGGAGGAAGAGGCGGGCCTCTCACTCGGGCGTGTGCACCAGGGGTGCCGGCTGCTGCCACTTGGAATCCAGGCCTTTGTGATGTTCTTAAATTTTTGTGCCTTCTTTACAGAGTGGAATTTAACCACGGGCAAAGAACTTAGAAAAGTAACATTTCTTTTTATTTTAGTGTTTTTGTCCCTGGAAATTCCAGTCACATTGGTTAGTTTTATTTTCACTGGAACTTTTATTAATTAAGTGTCTTATTTAGGAGTCAAAGAGCAAATTAGAGGGCAGTCTGGGGAGAGGTGTCCCATTTTGGGGGGCTAAGGACTGAACCGTCTTTCCTTGTGAACTTTTCCTGCAGGTCCTCTCTGGATGTTCTGCCTTCCCAAGTCTATTCTCTGGTTGGGAGCAGTCCCCTCCGCACCACATCTTCTTACAATTCCCTAGTCCCTGTCCAAGATCAGCATCAGCCAATCATCATTCCAGATACTCCTAGCCCTCCTGTGAGTGTCATCACTATCCGAAGTGACACTGATGAGGAAGAGGACAACAAATATAAGCCTAATAGGTAAGAGAGGTTAATGGCTCCTAGGTTCTTTTAGTCTTTTGACTTCAGGCAGGTGGCTTAGTTTTGGCTATGAAAGAAAGGACTAAAAAGTATTTTGGAAAAAAAAGTATTTTGGAAGTGGAGCCTTGGATGAGTCAGCCCAAGGTTAAGTTTTCGTAACCAAGCATTGTTAGGTTTTTTGTAATATTATACATGCTCATCAGTTTTGTCAGTCTTTCACATACATTAGAGAGCAGGTTTATAGTATTAAGCTGATAAACTACTCTGGTTTGAAATGCACATTATACTATACATGAAACCTGTCTTCAAGGAACTTTATTTTTATGGTCTGAGAACAGGTACCATAACAGAAGCTTATAAATAGAAGTTAATTAGAATGAGTATTTGTGCAATTTTTTAATATGAAAAGGCCTCTTCAGAAGAGATAGAACTTTATGTAGGGCTGCCTTCCCTTTCCCTTCTGCTGTATGGTCTGAAAGTGTAAGAATTTAAATACCAGATTTTCAAGTCCTTAACTGAGAAGTTAACTAAAAGAGAGTAACTTCAATAATTGTTTTATATATATATATATGTATATATACATATATACACACACATACATACACCTCTCAGTGTGAACAAAACAAACTGCCTTAATTATTCTTTGTTGTACTCTTTATTGAGCTTTTGGTGTTAGGCATGTGGAAGAGGGAATAACCCTGCTTTTGCCTGGAAAGATAGGATTCATACATAAAAATGAGTTTACAAAATAACACTTACATGTAAGAGGGTAAATTTATAATGAATTTAAAGCCTGTTAGTTCAAAGATGCTGTTTATAAGACGTTAGACTTGAGGCTCGGCTTGTAGCTCAAGCAGTTAAGGCACAAGCTACATACACCAGAGATGGCAGGTTCGAATCCAGCCCAGGCCTGCCAAACAACTATGACAACTACGGCCAAAAACTGGGTGTTGTGGCAGGTGCCTGTACTCCCAGCTACTTGGGAAGCTGAGGCAAGAGAATCGCTTAAGCCTAGGAGTTGGAGGTTGCTGTGAGTTGTGATGCCATAGCACTCTACCCAGGGTAACAGCTTGAGGCTCTGTCTCAAAAAAAGAAAAAAATAATAATAATTCAACCTTCATCTCTACCAAAAAAAAAAAAGTTAGACTTGAAACTTAAGTTTCACAAGTGCTCATGAAACTGATTTGGGGAAGAGAAATATTAACCTTCCAGTGAGGAAAAGTGGTATAATCATGGCAAAAATGCATGAGCTGCAACCAGCGTGATTGCTTTGACTTGAGCCAAGCCTATCAGAAACCAAGGAAAACTTAAACTTAGTAAAAGTGGTGTTTGAAGAATATTGAAATAACTGTGAATAGGAATGGCTAAAGAGGCAATGTGACATAGGTGTTAGAGGTGTGGACTCTGGAGTCATTCTGTTCTGGATATGAATCCTGTCTTCACTACTTACCACTGTGTGACTGGACAAGGTCCTTAATCTCCCTGTGCCTCAGTTTCCTCATCGGCAAAATGGGAATAATAGTAACTGTTTCATACTATTGTAAGGATTTAATGGGATATATGTAGAGCATAAGAACAGTACTTAATTAATAAGTGCTTAGAAGTTTCCTGCTGCTTATTATTATTAATACCATCATTATCATCATTGTTATCATGGGAGGACCACAGACCATCTCAGAAACATTGTTAAAAGGGCACTTGATTAATCTCCAAATAAAGAAAATTTTAAAAAAATTTTAAGAGGCTCGGCGCCTGTGGCTCAGCGGGCTAAGGTGCCAGTCACGTACACCTGAGCTGGCGGGTTCGAATCCAGCCTGGGTCCGCCAAACAACAATGACAGCTGCAACCAAAAAATGGATGGGCGTTGTGGTGGGCGCCTGTGGTCCCAGCTACTTGGGAGGCAGAGGCAAGAGACTCGCTTGAGCCCAGGAATTGGAGGTTGCTGTGAGCTGTGATGCCATGGCACTCTATCCAGGGTGACAGCTTGAGGCTTTGTCTCAAAAAAAAAAAAAAAAAAAAAATTTTAAGAAGGCAATTGAATCTTTATGTATTTTTCCTTTCTTTAGCTCAGGCCTGAAGCCAAGATCTAATGTCATTAGTTATGTCACTGTCAATGATTCTCCAGACTCCGACTCTTCTT
>CAUYON010125746.1:0-35829 GCA_963573935.1 Arctocebus calabarensis
CATTGTGGCAGGCACCTGTAGTCCCAGCTACTCAGGAGGCTGAAGCAAGAGAATCACTCAAGCCCAAGAGTTTGAAGTTGCTGTGAGCTATGATGCCACAGCACTCTACCTAGGGTGACATAGTGAGACTCTGTCTCAAAAAAACAAAAATTCCTGTACAGGAGTGTAGTTTACTTGTGTGAAATTACAATCTTCACAGTTAAAAATATGATGTGAATGACTGGTAGCTACAACCTCACCTCTCGTCTTCCTGGGGTATTAGCCTAGAAGCCTGCACTATCAGAGGAGTTCCTCTTGTGTGGAGAAGCAAAAGTGGAGTTTAGTGATAGCTGTCCAGGTCTTCAGGGAGAGGGTCTTCCAAAGTAAGTCACTCCTCAAAGATTGTATTATGCATTTCTCCAGGAAGTAAAAGTGGATGTGAAGCTGGGAGGAGTGAAGCTTTTATTCCACTTTTTTTCTACTTTTGTAGAAAAGGAGTTTCTCCTCTTTTATTTTCCTATATCTTAATCTGGATCATTAACGAGCTGCTATCAGCTATAGAAATACTACACAAAAGATACCACCTAAAATTCAGACACATATGTGGTTTACAGGTCCTTTCAACCTATATAATTTTACTTATTCCTCATAACAACTCAACATTGTCCCCATTTTACAGATGAGAAGATCAAGGACCAGAGAAGTTAAGTCACAGGACAGACAGGAAGATGCAGAATCAGGATTATAGCTTAGATCCTGAGTCAAGTGTCTGTACAGTACCTTGGCAGTGCTGGGAGAAGACAAAGCCTGGGGTATCACCTTCCCTCTTTATTTTAGAAACTATTCCTTCTCTTCCTGTCAACTCTCTTCCCTTACAGACACAGAGGACCTCAAGGGGACATATGGCTCTCCAAGGACCCTCACCTCCTTCCAGCATCTCTCTTTAGCCACATTTTTTGTTACTCCTTCTCCCCAGGTGCTAAGTAAACATTTCACCCAGGCTTCTGCAGAGTGTGCATGAAATGATTGATGGGTGGTGCTGTGCATGAGATAATCCCCCAGGGTGTGTTTGCACTTAATATGGTCACCTCTGGGATCCTGGGATCTGGAATGACACCTCCACCTCATCTATAGTGAAGTAAAAGTTCATTCTGTTATGTTCTTTAAATGTACACCTATTACCATTCCATCAGCTTAGAGCTTCCTGAGGGCAAGACTGAGCAGGGGTGAGGTGCTGGTGGGTGGAGGTGTCCTAAGCTGAATTGGTTATGGATTCTCTCCAGTTCCGGCCTAACCTGCTTTCCAGAGTGAAGGAGCAGGGCTGGCTTCCTGGGCACACAACCAGTGCCATTGCATGGGGCCCTAGGCTTAGAAAGGCTCTGAGCTTGGCTTCCTGCTCTGCTGTCACTGCGGTCGCCGCTGTCAAATTCTTTTTTTTTCTTTTTGTTGCAGTTTGGCAAGGGCCGGGTTTGAACCCACTGCCCTTGATATATGGGGCTGGCACCCTAGTCACTGAACCACAGGCACTGCCCTGCTGTCGAATTCTTAATACTCTTTGAATAAACGGCCCTACAAATCATGTAGCTGCTCCTACGAGGGAGGCTTATGTCAAGTTTTCTAAAGAGAAGTCCCAGGAGCTCCACGGGCCAGTTTTGTCCTTTGGGTGATGCACATCCCACAGATGGGCACAAGTCGTGCACTTTCCTCGGTCAGTCTCTTCTCTGTCTTTTGTGTCCTTGGTACCATGATTAGGAACCTCCCCAAATGACGTACCTGCTGGCTGTTTTCTTTAGTTCCTGGGCTTATTTTTGTTTATCTGCCAAGCAGAGACTTTGGGTGAGCACTGCCTTTTGCCAGCTGGAAATTTATTATTTTGCTCAAGAAAGATGGTGGTAGGGATCTGTGAAGGTAGAAGTCTGAGTGCACAGTCTGGCCTGCTGCGTGTCGGGGCGGGCTGAGGATGGGCTGGACTGGCCTCAAGCTGGCTCCAGACAGGGCTGGCCCTTGTTGCTGGCATCTCCGTCTGGGACACAGAGAGACTTGTTGAATTAGGGAGCCTTGTCTGGAGTCAGAGGGACCTGGCTTGGCTCCGTCTTCTCCAGCATGCACCATTTGTAGGAAGTTAACATAAATAGCTGAGCAAGAGACAGTCTCTGCCCTCAGCTTAGAGGCTGCAGGACGGGCGGACAGAGGCAAATCCCATGATGGCACAAATAGGCAAGTTTGTATATTGCTGTGGATTGCGATAGAAAACCTCAGGGAGAGAGGGCGGGGGCAGGGCAGCACCTGGGAGGAGGCTCACGGGCAAGGGGACGGGCAGGAACGCATGAGGGGAGAAGGGTGACCGTGTGAGAACTGAAAAGAGCCAGCATGGGGGGTGGAGGACACGAGGGGCCAGACGTGATCGGTGAACCTGGATGGGTAGGTGAGGGTGCAAGGCAGAGATTAGGGCTCGGAACTCAACCCCTAGACCCAAAAGTCACTGGGGCCATTACAAAACTTTAAGCTTCATGTTTTAAAAACCAGTCTGTCTTTATGAAGGGAGGGTAGATTGGATGGGATAAAAAGTGGGTTCAGTTAGGAGGTTATCCAGCGGCCCAGGTAAGAGCCAAAGGTGGTTTGGGCTTTGTGGGGCCCCAGAGGAGAATGTGAGGGTTATTAAGAAGGAAAAGAATGGGCCTCGGTGGCAGACTGTTAGGGGACATTGTGAAGTCTAACAATACTCCTTACCTTGCAGGGAAATAAGGATGGAAAGACAGAATGCAGGAACAATGCCTGCACACAGTAGGCACTCAGGAGATACTCGTGTTTTTCCTTGTTCTTGAAAGTGGGTTTCTGAGGCCCTGTCAGCCCTTCAGTGGCGGCTCTGAGAGGTCGGCTTGCTGCTTCAGCTTCCCGGAGGGTTGAAGGGCCTTTCTGCACGCTGCACCTCTCCTGCTGTGGCTTACCGCGTGGAGGTGCCTAGGGGGCAGCCGCTCCCTATACTGAAATTACTGTCACCCGAGGCCCTCAGGTCTGCGTCCTCATGCTGCCGAGGTCCACCTCTGCCCCCACACACTTGTTCAGAAATAGCCATAGGCGAGGAGAAGCCGTGTGCAGGCAGATCAGTCCTCTCCTTAGGAGCTGAGACCCCACGAGGGGCCCTTTAGTATCTAAGCCACGGAGTGGGCAGCACCTCAGACAAGGAGGGCAGAGGCCACGTGGCTTTGTCTTTGGTATCTGGAGCGAAAGAGTGGGAAAGGGGCTGAGGGAGAGGGAGGAGCTCAGCTGGGGCCACGCCCACTTGCATAAGCGCACTGCGGACCTGTGTGCATGCACCTGCGTGTGGGGGTTTGCAGGTGCATGTGTGAGTGCATATTTAATTCTCTTATGTCCCTGTGCTCACAGGCTTGGGCTCTGGACTGCGTGCATGTGCAGGCATTACATGAGTGCTTGGGTGTGTGGGATGTGTGTGTGTGTGTGTGTGTGCACCATGTATCAGAGTGACTCTGTGTGTGTGTGTGTGTGTGTGCGCACCACGTATCAGAGTGACTCTGTGTGGGTCCCTTCAGGAGCTCTGAGGCTCAGCAGCCCTGCCCCCAGAGTCACACATGCCTGGGACGGCCAGCAGGGGGCCCCTGAGCACCGTGCACTGGGCTCTGGGGAAGTCTTCTTCCAGCCCTTTCCTTCTTGACAAAGTCACTGTGAGTAGGAAGGTAAGAGCCCTGTCCGCTGCTCTGGCTGACTGGGGCTTTACCCCTGAGGCTCAGTCTGCCCTGAGTTTTACCCTCAGCCCACACAGTAGCCAGGATGATACTAGGTGTGAGGAAGACAATCCTGACCTGTGCAAGGTCCTGAGAGTTGACAGGGTCACTGAACGCCTGGGGTGCTGATGGTGTGGGAGGCTGGCCTAGAGATGATGGCCCAGTGAGGCAGGTAGCAGCCCGGGGCAGGCCCCAGGCCTGGGGAGCAGTGTGGTCTGAGGAGAGGGCTGCTCCATCTGGGCCACAGAAAGGGCAGAGACAGTGTCGGGGGATACTTGCTGATCCCTGCTCGACATGGCCCCGGCTCTGTGCAGGACAGACAGCAGACACTTCCCTTTCTTGGAAGGGGGGTAGTGCCCTCATCCGAATCTCATAAAGACTGCAACCAAGTGCACAAAGGCAGCTGATCTTTATTTAATTGTGACTGTGTGGCCTCTGGACAACCAGGAAAGCTTGTAAAAGAGACTGGGACTCAACTGGTCTTGACCACAGGCCCCTGAGAGCTGCCAGAGTGCCAGAGCGCTCCCTCAGCCCATTCTGCTGGAACTGACTCTTGCCTGGGTTGGCTCCCATGTGCAGCTG
Source organism: Arctocebus calabarensis (assembly GCA_963573935.1). Taxonomy (NCBI): domain Eukaryota; kingdom Metazoa; phylum Chordata; class Mammalia; order Primates; family Lorisidae; genus Arctocebus; species Arctocebus calabarensis. The sequence continues at coordinate 4,305 of CAUYON010125746.1, forward strand.
TGAGTGGCAGGGCCCCGGTCAGCCTTGTCTCTGGAACTTTAGGACTTTAGTGGAAACTTCCTGGTGACTCCATGAACAGGGGCAGTGTAGGGACGGCAGACACTGCCTGGAGTGCCTGGTTTGGGGGTGCCTGGATAAGGGCAGTCAGGGTGGTAGAGGAAACAAGTCTGAACCACAGATAGGTTGGAGGGAGTCTAAGAGAGGTGAGGCTCCAGAGGCAGTGGCTTAGATGCTAACCTTGCAGACTGTCCAAGCTAGAAAAGTCCTGAGCCACCAGGCAATCCTGTGATTTTTACACCACTCCTGCAGGGACCTGGTGGAGTCTCAGCATGTCAGCCAGTGGTGGTGGAAGGATTGGAGAGAGACATTGAGTAAGACTCTGGTACCTCCCTAGCCACACTTCAAATTCGCTTTTAATGAAAAATGTATTTATTGTGTTTACTGTTTGCAATCCACGATCCAGAGTGTAGTGCTATTTGAAGACATTGGCATATCAGGCCCCTGTTCTCTTGGTGATTATATTCTAGCAGGGAAGACAAGTAAACAAATAACAAGACAAGTTAATTTTGGGTGGTAAGTGATACAAACACATCAAAACAAAAAATGGCACAGACCGATTGAGGGGTGGCAAGGCTGGAGCTACTTTGGACCCGAGGTTTGGATGGGTTTCTGAGGGTGATGGCTGAGCCGAGCCTGGATGACGACAGTGGGAAGAGAATTCTGGGTGAGATTTTGTTTGAAGAAAAAGCTCTGTGGGAAAACTCGAAAATCACCCAGTTAGTCTTCTTTTATTTATATTCATTTATTTAAATTTCAAAGGTAATACATATTCATTCCAAACCTTACTAATATACCTGAGGTAAAATGTAGAGACAGCTCCCCCACACTTCCCCTCCTCTCCCTCACCCCCATTCCACTTCCTAGAGGGAATCCCTTTATCAGGTAGGCAGATAACCTCCCAGGTTTCTCTCTGTGCATTTGCAAACATATATGTTAATTACCAACTTTATTTCTAGTTGCTGGTCTCATAGGGCATTCCAGTTTAGTAAGTTCAGAATGAGACTTTGGATTCTGTCCTCTACACCTCCTCCTCCCCAGGACTTTCTCATCTTAGCAAATGGCACCGCGATCCTACACTGTGGCTTCAGCCTCAAGGCTTAGAGGCATCTCCAAATCCTTCTTTGCCATCATACCTCAAGCACGATCTCCTAGCACATCTGGAAGGCTCTGCCTCCAGCATTTGCTTCCTGTCCACACGCTGCACACTCTCCATCCACTGTCTCCTGCATGGTCTAAGCCGTCAGCATCCCCTGCCAGGACCTCATGGCTATTCTTTCTGCTGTCATTGTTATCTTCTAGCATCCTATTCTACCTAGCTTTAAACACGGTGAATCTGGTCCTGTCTCTCCTTGATTAATATCCCAGTGGCTTCTCTTCCTCCTTGGCAATAAAACCTGAACTCTGCATCTGAAGCCTGAATGATTAGACCATTGTCTTCCTCTCCATTCTCATCCTGTTCTTTTCTTATTGATCATGCTTTATCTACAATGGACTTTTTTTTCTTCTCTCACTCCTTGTGTGTCTGGGGTTCCTGAATTTTCTGCGTTGGTTCTTTCTTATAATCCTGATTTTAGGTCTATAGCACCCTCCAGGGAGGCCTCCTGTCCTAGCTACATGTAAAATAGCCTCTCTTCCACCCTTCTTCCTCCCTTACCCCAGCCATCTCGTTTTATTTATTGTTCATTATTTTCCTTACAGTATTTACATCATTAGAACTTACCTTGCTTATTTGTTTTCTTGGTTCTTGTCTGTTTCTTCCACCCCCTTGGAAGGCAGCCTCCATCAGGGTACAGATCTTGACTGCTAATCTTGTTCAAGGCCCCACTGACCAATGAATATATCAGTTCCAGTTTATTGCTAACGAATAAAGTTCTAGTGCAATGGTCCCTATCCTTTTTGGCACCAGGGACAGGTTTCATGGAAGACAATTTTTTTCGCAGCTGGGGGGTGGATGGTTCAAACACATTACATTTCCACTTCTGATCATCGGGCATTAGATTAGCATAAAGAGAAGCAAACTAGATCCCTCCCATGCACACTTCATAGTAGGGTTCAGACTTCTGTGAGAAACTAATGTTCTTGCCATGGGGCCCAGTTCCTAAAAGGCCTTGGTCCTTTACTGGTCCACAGCCCAGGGCGTGGGGAACATAGCCCTAAAGTACATACCTCTTTGGGTAATTGTGTAAAGGTTTCTGTGGTACAAATTCCTAGAAACGGAATTTCTGGGTTCAAGATGATATATTTTAAAATGTGATAGATATTGTCAAATTACTGTCCAAATTATTATACCAGTGTGCATTTCCATTGTCTTTGAGCATACTTTGCTCTGCCTTGGTCAATTCTGGAAACCTTTTCCTTCCTTTTTTGGCATATGTTATGAGCAAAACCCAAGTATTTCATTTTGTTTTAATTTGTATTTCCCTGATTTTGAGAAGTTGAATATCTTTTCATACACTTTTTGGTCATTGGTACTTTTTTGAGGGGGGAGGGAAATAAACATGTTATTGGCCTTACCCCCCAAATGGTTCTATTTATAAGAAAGAAGACTAGGTTATGGGAGGCCATCACCACTGTCTGCCACATACCGTTTGGCTCTGTATTTCTTTTTCTTGCTATCTTATTGATTGATAAGAGCTCTCTCTTTTCTGGAGTTAACTCTGTTGTCTAAGTTGAAAATATTCTGTTTTTCCTTTGTTTCTCTATATTGCTTCTGATAGTAATGTCTTTACAAAATGGAGGTAGATTCTTCACTTTTCTGTTTCTATTATTGTGACAATAGCATGTGCACCCATAAGGTTTAAAAACAAATTATGAAAATGATGAAAATTAATTCTCCTTCCCTTTAGAGTGAAGTAAATCTTAAATTTTTTTTCATATGATTACATGTGTATTCATTCATTCATTCCCCCAGAAAATATAATCAAGTTACTTGTACTTCCACTGAATATGTACTGGGTATCTACTACATTCTTGGCATTGCAGTCAGTATATGAAAAAGAGAGGGAGAAAAAAATATATCTTTTCTTTTCTTTCATTTTTTTTTGTTTGTTTTAGGGGGATGTTGTATTGTCTTTATTTATTTTTATATTTCAGATGCTGCTCCACTAGTATGTACATATTTACTTTAGTGTTTTTAATGTTTGCACATTATTTTATTTTATGCATACACCAGGATGTATTTAATTTACTCCTTATTGATGGACATTTACCTTGCTTCCTAGGTTTGCAATTACAGACAATGCTGTAGTGAATATCCCTGTAGCTATACCTCTGTGGTCATGTACAACTATGACTGTAGCACAGACTCCTAAAATGGAATTGAATTTTAACTTTGATAGACATTGCCAAATTATCTTCCAAAACTGTGTTCCAATCCACACTCTTGCAAATATGTGAGAGCGTCCATTTCTCCAATTTAGTTCCAACCCTGGGTATTATCTGTCTTAATTTTTTGCAAACAAAATGGGCAAAAAGCGTTTTTCATTTTTTAAAAAGTTTACATTTCCCTAATTAGGAGAGAGGCCAAGAACCTTTTCATATGTTTGTTGGTCACCTGTATTTTTCCTGTCCTTAGTCTTACCCTACTTTTCATATTGAGCCATCTTTTAAAAAATTTAAGTTTATTTGTGAATTCCATATAGTGTGGATATTCAAACTTTGTCTGTTGTATGTGTTGCAAACACTTTCTCCCAAGCTGTCCTTGTCTTTTAATAGTATTGTTTATGGTAGAACCCCACCTTTTTAAAGAACACTACAATCCTCTTTTAGACCTTGCTTCTCTAATTTCTTCCTGCAGATGTTTGAAGCTATGTTTAGTTAGGTGTTTTTTTTTTCCCCTCTCTTTTCAGCCAAAATTCTTAGAGGACTACAGTAGAATCCTGACCTAGAAGCAAGGAGGAGGAATCTTTCACTGGTTTTGCTGTTGTCATTTTCCTTACATTGATAAAGCACTTCACCATTGATTTGCATGTTTTCCTGCAAACTAAAGCTTTTTGCTTGTTTAAACGTGTTCAGACTGCTTGTCTTTTTTTCCTCACTTTAAAACTTGCATTACATAAAACACTGGATGGCCCCTCATTTTTGGTTTAGATCATCACCTTAACAGGTACTCCAGGGAGTCCTAGCAGTCAGTGGAACTGATCTGGGCCATCAGTGGGTGTGGACCAAGTGGATGGGGGGAGGCACCCGCCCCTCTCCAATCTGAAGAACTATGATTAGGCTTCTGCAGGATTTCTTCTGAAGAATGCAGGGGTTTCTTTCTTAGCAACCTTGGAGAATGCTATGCTACTGCAGAGTGAGGTCTTTATTTTCTAAAAGCTGTGAAGCTCTGGAGGCTTCAGAGAGCATTCGTTCCATATAGTAATTGCTCCCTCCCTTTTTAATATGAGGTGCATCTTGAAGTTTTGCTCACACTGGCTAGATGATCATAGGTTTTCCATAGAGCAGATGCTGGTTAATAGGCCATTGTGAAATCCTCTTTTGGGGGGAGGTGAAAATATTAAGCCTTATCAATATCTGTTATTTATTTATTTACTTATTTATTTTTTTGAGACAGGGTCTTTCTCTGTTGTCTGGGCTAGAGGGCCATGGTATCATCACAGCTCACAGCATCCTCAAACTTGTGGGGTCAAGTGATCTTCCTGCTGCCTCAGCCTCCCAGGTAGCTGGGAACACAGGTGTGTGCCACCATGCCTGGTTAAATTTTCAATATTTTGTAGAGATAGGGTCTCACTCTTGCAAAGGCTGGTCTCAAACTCCCAACCTAAAGTGATCTTCCTGCCTTGGCCTCCCAAATATCTCTTATTTTTAAAGCAACATTATCCATATCTGCTCAAACATATGAATGTTCCTTTTTTTACTAAGAAGTTCATCCAGGTCCAAGGTCTAGTAAAGCTAGGTTAGGCCGTGTAGGCCAGGGCACTCTACCCTGGGCAACAGAGTGAAACTCTGTCTCAAAAGCAAGCAAACAAACAAACAACAAAAAACAAGTCTAGGAAAGGAGGAAGTGAGTGGATGTTCCTTTCTCTAATTTTTCTACATAAATGTCAATAATCACCTGTAGCAGTCATGATGGATTTGACTGTGGTACTGGAACTCCAACCATGTGGAAAGTAGTGATTTTTATTTTTAAACAGGAAGCCCACAGCAGAGCTGCTTCAAGGTTGGTCAATTTGGCAGGTCAAGAAATATCAAGATTCTATGCTCTTGCATATTCTGGCTGCTGTGGGCCAGGGGCTATGTACAGCTACAACACCATACAGTGTTTTCACTGCTGGTGGACTCTCTACCAACTCTCTTTTCAAGAGAGAGAAAACTTGAAGACCTTCAAACTGATTTCCTCAAGTCTCATTTGTTGGAACAGAAATACATTCTCCCACTCCTGAGCCAGTCGCTGCCAAGAAAGTAGAATTAGTTCAATCTATTACCACCTGTTCAAGAATTTACTCTGGGCTGGGGAGAGGGTCACCTTCCCTTGACGGTGGTTATCTGGTTAAAATCAGAAAGGAAGGAAGAATGGATAGGTAAATAACAGTGGTTGCTAGGATACTGTTTGTAGTTTAATTAATTAATTAAATGATGGATGCTATTTTTCCAAAACATTGATGCAATTATTGTGTAGCCTTCTGATCCAGTATTCAGAGGTTTTATTCACTTCAGATGATGGTACACAAGAAAGATTGTGTGTATGTGCATACCTTAAATCTGGCTCCACTTCTGGAAGGTGCACTTAGTAGGCAGGTGACTAGAACTTGGTTGCTGTGTTCGGCATTTAAGAGACTGATTAGTTGGTGTCAAGAAAGAAAATTGGAGATTTATTAGAGGCAGAACTAGATGTACAGTTCTTTTATAAGAACTCCTCAATCTCTCTTTTTGGAATAATTAACACAAACTCTTCAATTTTAGAATTTCATCTGTTTGAATTTGCATCCCTTTAGTTTGGCAACAAAACCATCATCTATTAACAAGGGTTTCAATTAATTAATTATTATTTCTTAGATAGGCTGAAAAGAGAATGGACATGCAGATGGTGGTTAATTAGTCCTCTGCTGATTCCAGATATTTTCTCTTCATTTAATAAAGCCACAGCTATTGTTTCTTTGTTTTTTCCCCAGATGAAAATGTGCAGGTTCTACATGTTGGCTAAAGAGAACAAGGGTTGTGAACAACTTGGATTGTGTTAAGGGGGTATTACACACATCCATGAAAACTGGCTCTGTGGTAGGTTAAGGTTGCAAGGTATAGATTCCCATTGACAGAAATGAAATTATGTTTGTTCTGAGAGAGCCACTGCTGGGCTCTGAAGACACTGGAAATCTAGTTAAGTCACATGCAGTGAGTACCGTTCAGAGCATGGCAAACGTAACAAGCAGCACTGTGGGCTGGGGCAGGATGCATGTGGTGCCCAGGGAGTGCCACAGGCACCAGAAGACATGAATTATGTGAGACGTAGCTCCAAGCTATTTGAGCTAAAATTGACCCTCCAGGGTCTGGAACCCACTCCAAATTTCCACATGCTGTTATGCTGTGGAATGGAGGGAGGGGAGGAAAGGGGAAGGCTCACCCCTTGCTATGCTTTTATAGGCTTCAAACATCAGAACTGATTCTCCAAAGTAATTTTTCTTTATACCTCCAGACATTTGAACAATGCAACAGGGAGTCAAGTTTTGAGCTTCTGTAACAAGTCGTCCTGAAATTAAATACCATTCTCAGCCTTGGCAAATATTTTTTCCACTGCCTTAGAGCTCCATGGACTTGGTGGCCTGTCCTACTGGGGGGGGGGGGATGTCTGGACAGACACACTGACGATGGTGGTCTCAGTGTGGGAACGAGTAGCAAAGGATGATGTGTGTGTGTGTGTGAGTGAGTGAGAGAGAGAGAGAGAGAGAGAGAGATTGAGAGAGAATGTACTTTTTTCTAAGAAAAGCCCTGGTAACAGGTTTTTGGGTAAATGAAAGTTGTATTGTCTTCCATCAGAGATGACTTGAAAATAAAGAACTTTTAATGCTAATACTGCAGATGTCTGCAGGAAGCTCGGCACAACACTGAACCCTGTAGTTAGATAGCTGTGCAAAAAAGTACATGAAGGAAAGGGCTAATGTGCAATACTTCTATTTAAGATAGAAGGAGGAAATAGAAATTGTGATAGCATGCTATTTCAAGTAATAATAGAAAGTACTTGATGTTTACATGGTGAATGGATCAATACTAATTCTGTAGTCAGCGCACATACAGTAGTTTGGATTATACAAGTGATAGATGCACTCAGTATAGCTGAAATTTCCACCCTGCAACATTTATTTCTTGCTGTGTGTGAGATGGAATTTTCCACCCAACTATCTGGAAGGATTTGCATAAGAATGGTGATAGAGCAGTATTCTTTAATGATGTGCTTTTCTTTGTTAAACTTCAAAAATGTCTCTGGTGCATGATGAGGTTTGGGTGAATTGCCAAGCTAATGCTTTTATATTTTCTTTAAAGAGCTTATCTTCACTGTGTTGTGGGAGTTACTTTATATTGTGGTTATAAAGCGGTGGCAGTAGCAACCCCCAATAAATGCCAATGTCTCCTCCTCCTCCTTCTCCTCTTTGAAAGCTTGGTCCTGCTAAGAAGGGAATTTGGGAAGGCACTGGCTGCCTCTGTGTCAGCTGCAAGGAGTTCTTGGACCCGTTTCATGCCCCCATACCTGATGCTGCTCACCAAAAAGGGAAGAGGCCATTCTGCCGCTCTGAACAATGACCTCTTGTTAGCCTAAGTCAGCAATGTTCCTGTCAAACAGGCTCGAGATCAGCTTAAAACCCGGTGCTCTCACCCAGGTGGAGTTGAATTATTCAGAGGAGAGTCTGGGAGCAAATGCGGTTTGGAAAGTGACCTTTTTATCCTCACCACAAGAACCTAATGTTTATGATGAGAGGAGGAAAAGGGCCTGGCATCCTGGGAATTCCAGGAATGCAGCTATCAAGCAAAAGAAGACTCACTCTCCAGAGCCTGCTCCACCGCAAGGCTTTGCAAGTACAAAAATGGAAAAACACAACCCCAAAGCTGGAGCCTCCAAGGCTAGTCCCATAGAGGACTTCACATGATCCTCTGTTTCAATGAAACAAAGGATTTTGAAACCCAAGTGTGGAAGGAAACTTAAAGGTCACCCAATCTGACCTGCTGCCAAATGCATGAATGTCTTTCCCAGCACGGCTTTGCAGCTCATTGATCATAAGTAGCTGCTTGAATACATCCAAGGACAAAGAACTCACTTCCTCTGAAAAGTAAGGACAACAGCTGACATTATAAGGAAAGTGGACTATGTGTACGCACCAGGCACAGTGATGAGCCCTAGAGATTATCTTATTTAATATGAGCAACAACCTTATCATGTAAGATTGCTATTATTGTCACTCCCATTCTACAGATGGGAAAACCGATGCTTTTAATGTTGCAGAGAAAGAATTTAAGTGCATAGGGCTCCAGTGCCTGTGTCATTAACCCTATACTCTCCCACCCGGCCTGTTCCATCATTGGTAGTCCTGATCGTGACTCTGCTTATCCTTTAGAGACACTTGAAATACACCCTGCCCCCTTTTCACATGATAGGCCTTCAAATATTTGAGGTAGCTTTCTCATCCTTCTAGTTTCCCAGTTCCTTTTTTTCCAATTCCAAGTAAAACATTTCTCTTTGTCTCAGTTTGATGAGTTCCTTTAGATCTGTTCCTATTTACTAATACTCTTCTCAAAACATTTATTGTTTCAAAAACATGTTTCATTTATTTATTGAACATTTTGCAGAGACCCTCTACTTTTTTGCTTTCTCTTATTAGGAGACAGTGGGCTTTGTTGGTGACATGTAACCATGAAGGCATCTATTCTGGGTGCTGAGGGAGGCTTTCCAAAGAGCACATGATATAGTTTTTCCACAGCCCTTTTCAGGGAGAAGGCATTTAAACAATCCAGAGCATTAAAATAAGCCAGGGTTGAGCTTCGATGTCATTGCTGGTGGGAAAGGCAATGTCAGAAGAAAGGACAGGAAGCCTCCTTGCAGATCATTAGAGGTGGGCTTGGGGGATCCCGGGGGAGGCAGCTGCTCTTGGTTGCAAAGACAGATCTAATTCAGCCTCTGACCTGGATTCTCTGAAGCTCACTGGTGTACATCACCACCTCCTCTGCAGTAGCTTCCAGGCTTGTGAAAGGTGATCCTGTTGTTGACACTCTGGTGTTGTATTTCTCAGGGCTCAAGAGTTCTGACTCAGAGTCAGCAACCTGGGCCCTGCTGTGTGCCCCTGGGCAAATTGCTCCAAGTCTCTGGGCTTTAGGGCCTTTATCTGTAAAGTGGAGCTAAGTCAGCCTTTGTAACCAGGTGTGAACAAGTTCAATGAAGTGAAGTTTGTGATGGCAACCGGCTTCATGAAAGTTAGTTGAATTGGTCTATAATGAACCTTGTGTAGGTCTTGCTGAGTTTAAGATGATGGCTAAACCCCTATTTCTAATTTGCCATAGTAGAAATAGCTAACTTTTACTGACCATTTCTTACCTGCTAACTTCAGGGCTAAATTATGTTGTTTATTCCTCATATAAGTCCTGGAAGGTGTAAACAGTGATGCTCAGTGATGAGGCCACAGAGGAGATGTTCAGGCCAGGCTTATTGAAAGAGGGTGACTGCCTGGACAGCACAAAGATGGCGTCTCCACCCAGAGGGGAAGTTAGAGACTCCTTCTACATGGGGTTGGGGGGATGGGCACATTCTAGGGTGCCTGTCGGGTTAGTGTCCTTTGGCTCAGACTACTGGGGGGTGGGAAGGAGGAGGGGAAAGGGTTTGTGTATGGCTGTGTCAGGCCCCCCGGCATTACCAAGTCTTGTTCAAAGGGGTGATGGGGGGATGGTCTGTCCTCTGAAACTGCTCTGGCTGGGTAGGGCAGTAGTTGTCCTCAGAGGGATGAACCGGGTGCTGGTAGGGCTGCGTGGGTTTGGGGCGTTGTAAGAATTGGGTTGTAACTGCAGCTGACACCTTTTTTATACTGTGTTGAATAAATGAGGACAGGAATTGAATGAGAACAGGGGCAATGGTTAATAACACAAGGTTTGCAGCAATGGGGCCTCAGAGGGGTAGGTAGAATCCAGCGTCCCTATGAGCTGTCAAACCAGGGTCCCTTATTTTGAGATTGAAGGTAGTGGCTTATTCCTGGAACCCGGTGCTGCCCTCTCATACCAGGCCAGACTCATTGGTGTTGAAGCAGCAGGTCTCCTGTAAGAAAGTGTGAAGTCCCCCTTCTCCTGCCATGATTCGACCTAAGCCTCTACCATGGTTGCTGGGAGCACAGCTGGAAAATAATAAAAGGATGAACAAGAAAACTTTACCTTCTAGACAGCTGAGAAACTGTGGAATATACAAAGAAGTGGTGGCTCCCTGGAAGCTGGTTGGAGTTCTGGGGGTTGGGCCAGCCAGATCCTCTTATTTTTTTATTGATGGAGATAGGAGAGAGAAATGGAGGTCTTTAAAATTTAGGAAAGCTAGAGGATGTGGTGGTATTTGCTAGAATTACTTTCCTTACCTTTGTCAGAGGTTGAGTTACTTAAGCCCATTCCAGTGTGAGGAAGTTGAGTCTATTTCGAAGACGGACGTGTTGGTCAGATGGAAGCAGTGTTTGTCGACTCAGGGGATCGCTGGGTTTAGAAAGCAAATGTTGTCTCCTGTTCTAGGGGGGATACATTCTTGCTTCCAGTGTCTTTCTGTTTTGCAGGGAGGACACGGTTTTGCAGGCCCAGCAGAGGATGCTTCCTGAGAAACTTTACTTCCGGAAGATAGTCGTAGTGGAGGGGAGGTCTCCATCTTGCAGAAGGCTGTGGTCTTCTTGCCTGGGCCTTTTGAGTAACTATCTCTGAATAAGACTTAAAAGTGGCAGCCAGTATTAACAAAACTTTTCTGCTTTTGGGGCTGTTATCAGTCGTGTTTTCTCATTTTTCTCTATCCTCTCTCCATCTCTATTAGACGACCATGAAGGCCAGGTTTGAAAGTTCCATTTGTGGGGCTTGCCGCTTCCTTTAAGCTTTGGAGTTAATGCTGAATATGGGACCAGCTGGGAGATGAAGTGCTTTGTTCTTCTGTGGTATTAAGATTTAAATTAGTAACAAGTTGAAAAGATTTGAGACAAGAGAAAGGGCTAGATTGTTATCCTGGTTTTGAGAGATTGACCATGACTTTATGACTCCGAAATATCTTAGAGGGGGAGTTGGCTTGGGGGAGAGAAGAGAGTGTAGCCAGGGAGAGAGGACGGGCAAGCTGGTGGGAGAGGCGGCGGTGGGACAGACAGACGTCTGTGAAAAAGGTAGGGGGCGAGGCGGTTACTGGGTCTGTGAGCACAGCCTGCCCTGCTGGCCTGATGCTTGTGTGGTCAGCCGAGGGCGTGTGTATGGCTGGTGGAGCCACGGGGCTGGGGAGATGGGGGTAGTGGGTGGGGAGAGTGGGAGGCTGCAGCCCTCCAGTTCCTAGTCTTGCCCCTGGAACCGTGGGGGTGAGGGACACGGGAGCAGGTGGATTTGCAGCCTTGGGGTTCTGAGTCCTGTGTCCCGGGGGTTCTGAACCTTGAGTGGTGGGAGGGGCGCAGGCAGTTGTTGGGGGCGCGGTGAGAAGTCCTGGGATGGGTGGTGTGGGGGGTAACGGAGAGCCTTAGAGGAGCAGTAGGAGCTGGAGAGAACCCTGGAGGAGGGAAGACAGGAAGCCTGGGAAGGAGAGGTCAGAGCAGAGGGCGAGAAAGGCCTGAGATGACAGAGGATTTCAGGCCATCTGCCAGTTTTTTTTTTTTTTAGAGACAGAGTCTCACTTTGTTGCCCTCCATATGGACAGCTGGCAGCCAGCTTCCAGGAAGCCACCACTTCTGGGTCTTTGGTTTCATATGAAATATGTAAATGATGCTACCAAGAGATGAGGCCCCAGAGATGTTCAGGACAGGTTTATTGAAAGGAGAGGGTGACGCACCAGGGCAGGGCAAAGAGAGTGTCTGTGTCCTGGGGTGGGGGCAGTTAGAGAGTGCTTTTACACGGGGCTGTGGGGGTGGGCTCATTCCACGGGTTGCCTGTCAGGTGAGGGGCTTTCTGCGTGAACTTCTGGGGGTTGGGCTAGCCAGATCCTCTGTGCCTTTTTCTTAGGAGGAGAGGAGGAGAAGGAGGGCCAAGGGTTTGTGTGTGGCTGCATTAGTCTCCCCAACAAGTCTTGGGTAAAATTGGACAACTATTATTAGCCAGTGAGGAAACTGAGGCACAGAAAATTTATCTTGCTCCAGGTCACATGGTTAGTAAGTGGTGGAGATGGGATTTGAACCTAGGCTCTCAAGTACAAGTTCTGCCTCAGCACTGCTGGTAAATGTATCATTGAATGAGTATTTTTTTCACTCTGAAGAATCTCTGAGTACTGGTGAGTTAGTGCTAGAAGCATGTTATTCCCTTCCCAACTTCTGAGAACAAGGTCTACCAGGGTTTATGTTGGTCGCGCCTCCCCAGCAATGAGGAGGTCTTTCTGATGTCCAGATCGCACTGTTGCAGGCTTACACAGAATGAGAATTATGGCACAACCCTGCATAAATTAAGATCAGTACAAGTTAGGCTGCCACTGAACTAACAAAAGAAATTGATGACAGAGAATCATATTTGAAATTTTTAAGTTAAAGACACAGACTTGCAAAAAGCAAGGCTATTTTGAATTTAAAAAAATGTTCATCACTAGTAAGAAATTGAATAAAGATAGAAAATAATTTTTTAAGGAGCAATTCACATTAGTAGCAATTTTCTGTAATCTTTGTATTTTTCTTCAAATACAAATCACTGAAAAATGGTTTTGTTCCCTAACTCTCCCACCTTTCTCTCCCTCTGACTCAACGGCGAAGTTAGGGCAGGGAAAGGAAGTGACATTCCTTTTGTTGCTGCCCAATGAGGTTCATTTGCTTGTTGCCCAAGAGGAAGCCAATATGCTTCACAGCAATAGGATTCACAGCAGAGGAAGAGGTGAATTCTCAATAGTGCTAACAAGGGAGATGGGAGAAATTTCTCAAATCTGTCTCCCTGAGAATTTGGGAGAAAAAGTTTTTAAAGACAGTTTGGTGGGCAGAGGATTAGGCAATCAGGGTCCACTAAGTGGCTGGGATGGAACCATTAGTTCCTCTGTATGTCACCAGCCTGTGTGGGTCAGCCAAGCCACTGGAATGCAAGACCAGCTTCTTGGGTGGGTAGGTGGGGACAGAGTCACAAGACAGGTTGAGTCAGTTCCTTGGTCTGGGCCTGGTCTAGATGGGTCAGCCAATTCACACGAATGCAGAACCGGGCGACATTTCACAAACTACCCCTACGTTTCGAAAAGGTGACGTTATTTATGGAGAAAGCTAAAAATCTTTATGACCATCAGTTGTATGACTCCAGAATAACAATTATAGAAAAGCAAACAAGGGGACGGTGATTAATTATTATCAAGCAAGCTGATAATTATCAGGGGCTGATTATTATCATTATTTTTAGCTGAGCCTGTTCCTTTGCCGAGTTTTGGAGCCCTTACCCCAGTTCTTGCTTTGTACCATTGGGTTAATCTGAATTTTAAAAATATTCATTAAATATTTTTGCAAAGTGAGACATTTGAGTTTTCCTTTAGTGAAGTGGAAAGAAGAGGAAACTGTGTTGGGAGACGTGGCTTCTAGTTCTGGTTCCGTGTGACCTTGAGAAAAACAACATTCTCTGTCTGTGTTTCCTAGTTCTTGTCTGTTGGGATTGATAAAGGTGATTTGTAAAGTTGTCTCCCAGCCTGGAGTCTGTGTGTCAAAGTGCCTCCAGGCTGAGCAAGACAAGTCACGTTAGTCAAACTACTGGAGTCCCTTGTGTGGGGTGCAGGAATACAAACAGCAAAGCCAAGACCTGGAGCTTCGGGACAGTGTGGCTCCAGCTCAGGCTTCCCAGGGCTGTATCCCACCACAGCCTCTTGCTAGCTGGGAAACCACAGGTCCCTTGTTTTTCATTTGTGCCTTAGTTTCCTCGTGGGATTACTGTGCTAATAAAATGCATGAATACGTGTCAAGGGATTCCTGTAGAGTCTGGCACATAGTAAGCATTCAAATAACGTTGGCTTTTTTATAATTAGTGGGAGAGAAAGATGCTAATCAAATAACTACATTAAAAGATGAACAAATTACAAGTGCATAAGTGGTCCACGAACATATGAGGTTGGACAATTAAGTTCATGAACGCATCCAAGAAAGTCTTGTTTCTGAATATCACTCTGGTCACCAGATGGCCAAGGGGAACATCTTGAAGGAAAATCACTCTAATGATTTTCAGCAGTGAGGTATACAGGACTTTTCCCAGAATGTGTTCATGAACTTAATTGTTTGATCTCATACAATGACATTTCTGATGGCCATTCCAGAAAAAGAGTTCCAAAATTGCCTTGAAGGGTGGACTAGGCCTTGGCCTCAGTGCATATCTTCCTAAGGGGAGCACCTTGGGGCTGACTGCAGTGATGTTTAGGAATGAGGTATGCAGCACTTTTTCTAGGATGAGTTTCCAAACTTAATTGTCTGACCTCACGTCTCAGGAGCATTTCTTTGGCCTGGGAAGTACTCATTGAAGTTTTGAAGAATAAGTTCACTGGTTGAAGGGCTGAGGAACGTGGAACACATACACAAAGTCCCTGTGGGGAAGCACAAATTTGGGGAACTCAAAATAGGCCACAGGGAAGAGGAACAAGGAGAAACACAGTGAGGCAGGGGTTTGGGGTTGGGGGGAGCAGGGATTAGGTTAGCATGGACTCTGTTTTAGAGTGGAAGGTATAGAAAACTGATTTTTTCATTTGCTTCCTGGAGGTAAGGCTTCCTTTAGGATAGAACACAGCAGGAACTAGCTTCTGGGAAAGTATATGTGATGAGCTGTTGCCTGGAAAGGTTGATCCCACCTGGGACATCATGCACTCAGATCCTGCTTTAGGGACCAAAGTCTCAGACTGTAGTTTGATTATTTCAATGGCCTTTTCTATGTTCTATAACTGGTCAAATTTGATTAGGGATAAAAGACCAAACTGAATTTTCCACTGTTCATAGGGAGACAAGCCTTAACCCTTTCCAATCTAATTTTTCTGACACCCATGTACTCCCCAGCTCTTATTTGTTTGGGGTGGGAAAAAGGTTGGTGAATTGCTTATAATTATGCTACAGTTTTAGAGGAGAAAAACATAAATATGAACTCACCTGATGATTTTATTATCTATTTGAGGTTACATAAAATAATTAAGATATTTTTGTTTATAATTTTTTTGAGTATGATACTCCTTGGAGCAATCTCCAGGATGAAGTCCAGGCTTCCTGTTGACCATCTCACTGTAGAAAATGGTTTCTTTTCTTCCACCTTTCTCATTTTTTTCTGCTGCAAACTGCACAATCCTTTATAGAATTTTTCTTCACTTTTTATTATAAAATGCATCTTTCCATTTAGCCTTTCCTCAGTGTCAGAAGATGATGGTCTTCTCTTCTTTCTTGGATTTCTGTTCCTTACATTGCTCACAAGCTGAGTGTTGAGATTTCTCCCATAAGAAAGATGTGTCTGCACTTTTTCTCCAGTGGAGTCAGTGGGAAAACTAACACAACCAAAAAATGTGTTGGATGTCTTCCAACATAGGATCAGAAATGGTTCTTCAGTTTTTGAGATCCAGCCCTTACTTGAGAATATGATGAAATGTGCTTGTACATGCTGAAACCCAAATTCGAGTGCATTTCATGTTGAGTTTGTTGGTCCCCATGAAACTTCTACATAGTTCTAGGTTGCATGTCTTTCCATTGTGTCTTAGTCCATTTTGTGTTGCTATAAGGAATACCTGAGGCTGTGTAGTTTATAAAGAAAAGAGACTTATTTGATTCATGATTCTGCAGGCTATACAAGACGCATGGCTCCAGCAGCTATTTAGCTTCTGGTGAGCGTGTTTGTGTTGCCAAAAGATGGCAGAGAAGGTCAAAGGCGACATGGGCATGTGCAGAGAGAGGCCAAACCTGCTGGTTTTATAACAACCCACTCTCCAGGAACTAATTCATTTCTCTGGCAATCAATCCTGTCTTGCTAGAGCAAGAACTCACTGCCATAAGGAAGGCACTAAGCCATTCATGAGGGATCCATCCCCAAGACCTGAACACCTCCCACTGACCCCCACCTTCCAGCTTTGGTACACTGGGGGTCAAATGCAGCAGGAGTTTTTTGTGGGGACAAACCAGCCATATACATACCTAGCACCTTGCAAGGCAATGTCTAGCATTGAAGACTGGCTTCTCCTTCAGTACCTCCTCTGCCTCTAGTCCATCTTCTCCTCTCCTTCTCTGCTGTTGTTGCCTTGATTCTGAACTCTCATCACTTTCTGTTAGATTATTTTAATTTTCTCTGAAATTATCTCTCTACTGTTAGCTTTTCTTCCTCCAAATCAGTTCTCCATGTATTCTGCAGAAAGAAATTTTGTTGGGGTGGGAGTAGATGTGAAAAATTAATCAAATTGTAAAAATTTTATTTTCAGAGTAAAGCAAATAAGTCTTATTTTAGCTACTTTGGAAAATACATATAAGTTAAAAAAATCATAGTCTCTGCACTCAGAGACTATATTTTTTTTCAGTATTTTTCTATGGAAACATCCTTTTCTGATCAAGTTCTATGCTTGTATATTCTGATCCTAGTTGTGATCAAGTTCTATGCCTATATATTTTTACATTCAAGTGTTTTTTTTCCTTTAGCTGAAATACACACATATATATTTAAAAATTTCTTTTTAATCATGGAATATTTGAAATATACACAAAAGCAGAGACTTTATTACAACACTCCTCTCCCCACTCCTCTACCCAACATTTAGCTTCAAATATTATCACAATTAGATTGTAAGCTTTCACTGTATAACAGGTAACCTTTATATTTAGTGGCTTAAAATAACTATTTGTTGAGTTCATAATTCTTTGGAGCACTGGGCTCAGCTGTGTGGTTCTTTTGTTGGTCTCAGCTGTCTTCATTTACGTGTGTGTGTTTTTCCTGCCACTTAGCTGGATGATTTTCTCACTGGGATTGTCTGGCTGAAATCCAGGTGACTGGGTCTGTGTATCTTTCACTATCCAAGAGGCTATCTCAGGGATTCTTCACGTGGTGAGGAAAGCTTCCAAGCACAGCAAGAGGGCATGTGCCAATGCACAAGTGCTCTTCTAGCCTCTGCTTGTATTTTGTCTACTAATATTTCATTGGCCAAAGCAAGTCACAGGGTAAGTCTATATTGCAGGGATGGAGAAATGGATTCTACCTCTTAAAGAATGTCCTACCTTATATTGTAAGGGCATGGATATAGGGAAGAGAAGAATCTGTGGCCATTTTTATAATCAAATGTGTTTCTAATCTTTACATTAGTAAATCATTATTTTTTTTGTGTGTATTGGTAACTTGTCACGAATATAATTTAGATGGCTGAGTAATATGTCACCCAGTAGATGTAATGAAGCTTACAGGACCATTCCTCTATTGTTGGAGACTGAGACAATTGCCATTTTCCTGCTATCATGAGCAATGTTACAATGGATGTTTTGTGCATAAAGCTTTTTCTGGTTTTAGGATTATTTCCTTGGAGTAGTCACAAAAGTGATATTACCGTGTCAAATGTTTTAGAGCTCTTAGTACACTTTGCCAAATTGCTTTCCAAAAGGATTGTATCAATTTACACTCCCACCAGAGTGTGTGTGAGTACCCCACAGGGACCCTTCTAAAATGCAAACCCGATTATCTCACGCCTGCCTTAAAAGGGATCTCTCTTGCCTTCGCAATACAGACTAAACTATGTAAGACAAAACTATGTCTACTGCATGAGTTTTGAATAACTAAGAGACTATTTTAGCTTCATAAGACCCCATAGCCAAAGGTCATAAAATCTAGTAGACGACAAGGCTGGGTAGTTTCAGAACCAAGAGAAGTGAAATTTATCATTTTCACGTTGTCTTCAATGTAGGTATCACTGTTTTAGATGAGGAAATGGAGGGTCAGAGACTTGGATACTTAAAATGGAAACCTATTTATAGGTTTCTATGTATGGCATCATCTAACTACTTTAGCATCATATCATATGATAGCATCATATCCTTTTGAAAAGGAAAATACATACACAAGTTTGTATGTCAAATATGTGAATATTCAAGAATATGGGGAAAGGGGCAAGGGCGGGGAGAGGGGAGGATGGGTAGAGGGAGGGTAATTGGTGAGACCATACAGATGGTGCATCTTAGAAGGATACAGGTGGAACTTACTAAATGCAGAATATAAAGGTCTTAACACAATAACTAAGAAAATGCCGTGGAGGCTATGTTGACTAATTTGGTGAAAATATTTCAGATTGTGTATGAAACCAGCAGATTGTACCCCATGATTGCATTAATGTACATAGCTATGATTTAATAAAAAAATGCGAATATTTAATCAACATAAATACATTTTAATAGACATTTGTTTTGTTAGAATTCTTCAGTTCTCAAAAACTAAAGGGTTCTCAGATTTAGAGATATGGATTTGAATTCAGATTCTGTCATTTGTCAGACTATAAACAAGAATTAACATCTCTAAGCCTCAACTTTGTTATTTGTAAGACGTAAATAATAATAATTAGGTCTCAGGGATTTAGAGGCAATTCAACAGAGGCATTGGATGTCTAGCAGAAGCATTCAATGCTTATTGTTTTATTTGAGAGGACTGTGAAGTAGAAGGGAAAAATAAATGTGACACAAATTAGGAGGCTTTTATAATCTAGGAGTATAAATAAAATTGCATGAATTCTAACACTCAAATTACCATGTTTGGGGCACAGTTGAGTCTACTTAGTTGGAGTTTTTGCCTCTCCTGTAGTTTTCTTTCTTCTTTATTTTTTTTGCAGTTTTTGGCCGGGGCTGCGTTTGAACCCACCACCTCCAGCATATGGGGCCAGTGCTCTACTTCTTTGAGCCACAGGTGCCACCCTCCTGTAGTTTTCTTGTTCTCAGTACTCTTGAGAAAACCCACATTGATGAGTCATTGGTTCTCTTTGAAGCTCACCTTCGATCTCCTACCTGAGAAGCTGGATCCCAGGAAGCTTAGTGAAACTTCCTCTGGGCCCCAGTGATCCTAAGAGTGGCTTGTTATCCCGTTGCAGGTACTGTTATCTACACATTTGTTCATCATACCCACCTGATTTTCTCTTTCTTTTCTTTTTGTCTTTTTCTTTTTTCCTTTCTTTTTCTTTCCTTTCCTTTCTTTCTTTTTCTTTTTGAGACAGAGCTTCAAGCTGTCACCCTGGGTAGAGTGTCGTGGCATCACAGCTCACAGCAACCTCCAATTCCTGGGCTCAAGTGAGTCTCCTGCCTCTGCCTCCCAAGTAGCTAGGACTACAGGTGCCCTCCACAACGCCCAGCTATTTTTGTTTTGGTTGCAGCCGTCATTGTTGGTTGGCGGGCCCAGGCTGGATTCGAACCCGCCAGCTCAGGTTTACATGGCTGGCGCCTTAGCCTGCTGAGCCACAGACGCGTTAACTTTCCTTTCTTTCGAGACAGGGTCTTCCTCTGTTACATGGGCTAGTGTGCAACCTCAAACTCCTGGGCTTAAGCCATCCTCCTGCCTCAGCCTTCTGAGTAATTGGGAATACAGGTATAAAAATTTTTCTGCTTTTTATAGAGATGGGGGTCTTGCTTTTGCTCAGGTTAGTCTTGAATGCCTGGCGTCAAGTAATCTTCATAGAAATAGATCATGAGCCATATATCGAGTTTTAAATTTTCTAGGAGATGTACTGAAAAGTATATAGAAAGAAGAGATGAAATTAATTTCACTAATGTGTTATTCAAGTCAAAATATCTAAAGTATTATTTCAACATGAAATGCACAATTATTAATGAAATAATTGACATGGTTTTGTTTATATTTAGTCTTCAAAATCTGGTATATATTTCATGCTTGTAGCACATCTCAAGTTGGACTAGCCACATTTAACATGCTCCGTAGGCACATATGGCTGCGGCTATATAAGGGACAACACAGTTCTAGAGAAAAACTGCCTGGGCTCCAAGTGGTACAACTTCCCAGGAGTATAGTCTTATAATTACTTTTCCTAAAAACCTACTTGTAGCTCTAGCTTGGCTGGCTCTGCCAGGGTCTCAATTTACTATGTCTTGGGTCTAGAATTAGTCCCTCCAACCTAATTTTGTGTCTGGTTTACCAATCTAACTTTTCTTTCTCATTTCGTGAGTTTCCTTTTTAGTGATCTCTTGTCTTTTCCAATTTTGATTACTACTACCCTGATTTATTAGAGGAAAATGCTCTAAATCTTTGAACACCAACATATAGAGGGTAAGAGAGTCTGAGTTTTAACTTCATCCCTCCCATAAAGCTCCTCTGCTCCTATGTGAATTTATGGCTATGGAGTGGTGTGTGGGAATTGGTAACCCAAGCACTGCGTAAGGATGTGATGGGCAATGGATGATTTGTAACAATAGCTGGCAGTGCCTGAGCCTTACGCAGTGGCCCAGCTAATGTGTTCTGTTACATAAATAGTAATGACACGCTCAAGGAAGAGATGTTAGGTGGAGAATAAAGGAATTATATGGGCAGGAGACACAGAGAGCAGGACATTCTGTACTGTAGAAACCTCTTAGAGGAGGCATGCAATGGTGACAATAGAGTCACCATGGTTCTACCTTAGACAAGACCTTCACGTGCCTTAATTCTTGAGGTAGGCATTATTATCTTTTTCCTTTCCTTTTTTTTTTGGTAGATGAATTAGTGAAACTCAGAGAGAGGTTAAATAACTTAGCCAAGGCCAAAAGAAAGAACCAACCCAGGTCTTGGGGGTGCCAAATACCATTTCTTTTCTTTCACCTTTTTTTTTTTTTAGGATATAAAAGTATACAGTTATTTTATTTTTTAGAGAGGGAAGGGAAAGAGAAGGGAGTAGAGAGCAGGGAGTGAGAGAGGGGCAGATGGGGGAAGAAGAGAGAGGGGAGAGGAAAGGAGCAGAGAATGGGCATAGCATCCCAAAGAAGCAAAGCATGCCAGGCCAAAGACCCTTTCTGATGATTCACTGCTACCCCTGAACTGTAGGTAGCTAAAGATTGACTCAGGTAACCAGGTGGAGTGTACCTGAGGAGACTTTGTTAGAAAGGCTTTGTGTATAGCAAACGTATAATTTCTTATGGTGCATCATTGTTTTAATTGCTATTGCAGTGAAATAAATTACTCCAAAATGACACAAAACATCCCCTCACCACACTCAGGATTCTAAGAGTCAGCTATCTGGACTGGGCAGGGTAAAGTTGGTTTATCTCCACTCTATGCGCATGAGGCCTCAGATGGAAGACTTGAAGGCTGAGGGCTGGAATGAGCTGAAAATTCATTTACCTGGGTCTGTGGGAGTTGACTGTTCTCTATGTGGCATCCTTGTGTTTTCTCTCTATGAAGAAAACTTTAGCTTTCCCACAGCAAGATGGCTGGGTTCTAAAGGTGAGAACCAGAGAAGAATCATATGGGCCAGAAGTCACGCACCATGCTCTTCTTGCATTGCATCCAACAAGATCGTTACAACGTCCTGGCTAGTGTCAAGGGGAGGTGAGATAGACTCTGCCTCTGGGTGGGAAGTGGCAAGTTTCCAGATGGGCACAGGGGATGATGACTATTGCTGCAGCCTTTTTGGAAAACATAATCTGCCTCAGTCATTATCAGTGTTGTAGACCAACTGCTGGAAGATGAAGGACAGGTGGAGACCTAACAAGGAAGGTAATGTTTTTGTGACATGCCAGGGTCTCTAGTAAATATCAAAATAATGAAAAGGAATTAGGAAAATTATGGAAGGGCAAATCAGTTCAAATGCAAATGGGGAGTATGTGGAAAGCCTTGCTCTAGCTGAAGATCCCTTAAAAAAAACTGGGGATGCCAAGAAAATGTAGTGAAGGCCATGTTAACTAGTTTCATGGAAGTATTTCAAATTGTAAATAAAACCAGCACCTTGTACCCCATAATTGCATTATTATACACAGCTATGATTTAATAAAATAAACAATAATGAACAACTGGTGTTGTCATTTTGACTTAGTTCACTGGCCTTGTGCTCTTTCTTGCAGCCTCAGGCAGCCTCCACTGGCCAGGGCTTTGTGTCCCAGGCAACCTTTCCTAGCCCAGTCCCAGGCAGGGCCACAGCAGCTTGCTTTGGGCTTGCCCTCCTTTCTTCATGGCTTAACCTCAAGCCCCCTGTCACTAGAGATTTAGAATTTCATTAAATCAGCTGAGAAATAACGACTGTCTTTATATGCACTGGCTCTTTACGGGCAAGCTATTAGAGAGAAGATAAGGTTCTATAACACTGCAGGAATAAAGCCCAGAAAATTATGCGAAAAGCTCCACCATCCAGGATAAATGTTATAGGAGGCATTAACCTTCCATAAAAATCCCTTTGCTAGGCAAGAATTTAAATGACAGTCTCTGTGAGAGGAGATATTTAGCTTTAGAAACATATTATACTGCCACCTTCTCAGAGAATAGCAAGTTCTTTGGTTATCAGCAGTTGAATATTGCTCATCTTTTTCATAGGCATGTTCAGAAATATAGCAAATATGTATATGTGATTTTTTGTGGGTGTAAACCCATAGTGCGTGCATACTTCCCAAGATGTTGTATATACAGTCTCTGCCTTTACTTAGGAAGATTGAGTAGGAAATTAATATCAATGCAAAGCTGAAACAAACCTTTATTCCAAATTACCTACCTTGAGGGAAAATTAATTTTTCTCCCTAAGGCAATGAACGTGTTAGGTCAGAAATTACAGAGATTACATAAATTTGGCCGGATCCCTTGGTAAACAAGCCAACATACTCACAGGGTAAGGATTTTACACAGAAGTTTATACATGTTCCACATGTATGTTTATATATACTTGGGAGAAGATCTCAGGTAATATGATAAAAATGATTATTCTGCTTTAAATATTGATTCTCTGTGTCCCAACATTAAAAGCAGTTGTAACCAAATGAGCAACAAGACTTTTCCCTATTGTAATATCTCAGCGGAAGCCCCCAGAGTTGCTTCCTGTACTTCTGGGGTTTGATACAGAAAAGACGCTGAGTGGACGCATTGTTAACTCCCACTTCTCGATCTCCACGGTTCCTCCTAAGTGGATCCTCCCTGGTAATTTACAAATGAGACATTATTGTTCTTTCTCTTGAGAGATCAACTTCCAAAATATTGTTCTGAGGATCAAGAATTGAAATTCATCATAAAGGGGGATTGACAACTCCACAGTTGCCATCTTTTAGTTCTTTTAACCAAGTTAACATACTCATGAGTTGAGAATGTTAAGAATTTTAAGACCTTCTCTAGACTAAATCACAACAAAATCAAGTGAGATTAACTCTGAGAGTTGCAGACAATAACAACACACACACAAAGGAAAAAAAAGGAAAAAAAAGGAAGATAGATCCCTCCTAAAAAGCTTTATGATTTTTCCTAAAGATAAAATAATGATGCACCTTACTAATTTGTACTAGAAAATACTTACTTAGAATATTAAAAAGCTTTATGCTTTGATGTAGTCTAAGTTAATAAAAACTTCAGAGGACAGAATCTGATCCCAAATGAGATCTGTTATTTTAGGAAGAACAAAAGTAATAACATTTATCGAGGGCCAGTGTGTGCTGGGCACTGTTCTCGTTATATCCGTTTGATCACTGGACAACTGTAGGTGTTACTAACTTGCTTTTACAAATAAGAAAATCAAGACTTAACAGAGCTTTCCCAGACTTCAGTTGGCCTGGAAGAAACAAGAATTTGCCCCTTATCCCCGTGGAATCATTTTAAGCCTTGAGAAGTTCTCTGAATTTCAACATGACCAGGCTGACAGACCTGGGTAAAATATCTGATTCTTCCTTCCAGTGAAATCAAATCCATTGACAAATCCTCTCAGTTATACTCCTTATTTACCACAAATCCACGTGGTTTTTTTAATTTCTGTCATCACCAGCGTCATCACGGGGCACCAGGGCCCGTTATCTCCAGCCCCAGTGGTTTCCACCTGAGCTTCTGCTTCCATGTTTGCTCACCGAGGGCCGTCATCACGAAGCAGCCAGCACAGGCTTCCAGGAAATACGGCAAAATGTGTTTCTCCTCTGCCTGGGGCTCTCTGCTGATTGTCTTTTGTATTTAGAATAAAGGAGGAATGTCTCACTGTGGCCCAAAAGGCCTCGCAGGTTCTGGTCCCGGTCATCCTCTCTGTCCCACCTCCTGCCGTCTCTGCTGTGCTCCCGAGTCACCCCACCCCAACATCTGAATTTTTCCAGAAATGAGCAGGCTCTTTCCTGCTTCTGCTTTTTGGCTTACCTTAGGATGCTCTCCCCCTGCCTCTTCATACGGCTGGATTCTAGTCCCCCTGGTCTGGGTCAGAAGACCAGCTCCTCGGTGAGGACATCTCCAACCACCCTATATAAAGAAGCTTCCAACATGTTGCAATTTGCCATCACAGCATCTCATTTGCTTCCTTTACAGCACTGATCCCACATTATAGTTATTGTCTGTTCACCTGTTTGCTCCCAGCCTCTCCACTTACCCTGCTCAGGCTCCGAACCACACGGGAGCAGGGGCCTGGCTATCCCATTCTTTGCTGTTACTTCATTGCTTGACACATGATGAGGGTTCAGTAAACCTTTCATGAATAAATTAGTTCATATTTGGTCTTTCTGCTCTTAAAACCCCTTACCAACGCAAATCACAATTAAAAAAAAATAATCCTTCATCTTTTCAGTGTTGGGCAAAAATATCGGCATGTCTCTACTCCTATTTCAAACATTAGTTTGCTGTGTGACCATGAGCAATTCACTCTTCCTATTTGGTCTCCGTATTCGCCTTCTACCAAATGAGAGGTAGAATCAGAGGCTCTCTAAATCCATCCCTGACTTCTGATTGTTTCCAATTTTCCTACTGCTGTTCCCCTGGAGCAACCTTAATAAGAGGAGCCTGGTTTTAGCTGAGTCTTTACATTGAAAAGCAGACTGCAATTTATTTAGGTGGGCCCAGTGTTTCTTTTCTATTGGGGACCTGTGGGTGGCGTTAAAGGAGCATGCCAGGTGACAGTGTCTGGGGAGAAGGCATCCCTCTGACAGTGCTGCACAGGGAGGCAGATGGTTTCTTGCTGGCAGCTGCTGTGACAACAGGGTGGGGCGACCTCAGACGGCTTGGAGAGGCACCGAGGAGAGGCCGGGACTTAATAATACACAGTGTCCTTGGCTTCTCATCCTCCTCACCTCAGAAATCCTATTCTGAGAAAAGGCAACTGAAGGCCAGGAAAGGCACATTGCCGAGTGTGGGCCTGATGGGGACTGTGTGGCAGGGCTGGTGGCCACCTGTCCTGTGTCTCCAGTCTGTAGGAATCTGCATTCTTTTTCAAGCATTTTCTAGGGATGGAGGAGGAGAGTGAGGAGGGTGCTTTTTGCAGTGCTAGGGGGTATACTGCCTCACTGAGGATGTTAGGATTTTCACACTAGCCCCATTTTCCAGATGGGAAAGCTGAGGCGTGTAGAGAGCTAAGTCCCTTGCTTGAAGTCCTGGTGTTAGGAAGCAGCTAAGTTCTAGAGTGCTCCATTTGGGGTTCACTACTCCTCTCTTTCTCCACTGATCAGTTTTTGGCATCATAAGGGACCCTAAACTCTCCAGAGGAGCCATTTTCGAAGACTGTTTGACAAACTCATTTGTTGGATGGAGTGTGCTGGGGTTAGATTTGGCAGAGAATCAATAGCTGACTTTGCAACATAAAAAATAAAATTAGGCAAATTGCATCAGATGTCAAGATAGAGACAAAGAAATGAATGTAGAGACCAATCCTCTGCTATTTTTTTGAGGAAAAGAAAACCTCAAAATGTTGAGGTGAACTTAAAAGAAATAAAAATGTTTTCTTTATATCCCCATTGACATCACGGCTTTGGATGTTTTAAGAAAGCTAAGATTTTCTCAAGCTAGCAAATCAGCCTTCTAGGTTTCTGACAGCCAGAAAAGACGAGGTATTCAACCTCGTTTGTGGAGTGTTGACACTGGGCCAGGCCCCACTGGTGGCTGGAGATACAAAGGTGAAGAAGACACAGCCCGCACTCTGGCAGAGATCAGCCTGAGGGCGGAGGTCGGGATCGACAAGTAAGTGGACAATTTAATACGCTGGGGTTCAGGCTATGACAGAGCTGAGAACAGGAGCCTGTGGGAATAGGGGAGAGAGGCTTTTGTAGGGCAGGTAAATTCTGAGATGAGGTTTGAAGGATAGATATGCCGGCAAAAATGGGGGAAGGGGAGAAGGATGGATATGGGCAAAACTATGGAGTGACAGGCCTGTGGAGTGTCTGGGGCAGTAGATGGGAGGCTGGAAGGTTGGATTATAACCTACCTGTGAAAGGTCTCAACCGACAGACTGTGGCACAGATTAGAGGGAGATTGCTCTAATAGTCCCGGTAAGACTGAAGCTGGCTTGAACTTGAACAGTGGTTGTGCAGGAAAGAATAGGACCAACCCCAATCACATACAGAATTTTATTTGTAAAATTCGTATATTAAAATGATAAAATAGACTGGGCATGATATCTCACTCCTGTAATCCTAATACTTTGGGAGGCCACGATGGGAGGATTGCTTGAGACGTGGAGTTTGAGACAAGCCTGAAGAGCAAGAGCGAGATCCTATCTCTACTAGAAATAGAAAAGTTAGCCAGCTTGGTGGTGTGTACCTGTAGTCCCACCTATTTGGGAGGGGGAGGCAGGAGGATCCCTTGAGTCCAGGAGTTTGAGGTTGGAGTGAGCTATGATGATGCCACTGCACTCAAGCTCGAGTGACAGAGCAAGACCCTGTCTGGAAAAAAAAAAGATGGTAAAATGGCATAAAGTAAATGTTCATATGAATTGCATTACGTATGTGTCTATAAAGAGACACAAACTCATGTATAACAGCTGTATAATTCTTATGATAAATATATATATACCTGAAAATTTTAAGTTAAAATATTTACTTTCATAACAAAAAGTGAATGCAAATCATGGCAATTTAGAAGCTTCTAATGCTTCATACATTAAGAGGACAAATTGTTCTTTCCAAATAATTCATATTTAGTAACAAAGTTTTCTGCTTCATTGCTTATTATTTTATTGTACTATTGCAGATACTGTATTTGATCTTAGAGTGGAATTTGCTGTTCCATGTCATTAAATAAATTCTCAGGGATATAATTTACTTCACTCCTCAGAGAATAGAAGGAATTTAGTAGCTTTGAAGCATGTGCCTGTCTTCCAAGGAGTCAGAGAAACACAAAACACCTTGTTGGTGATTTTTTTTTCCCCACTAGTAAAGACAGATTTCCTTTTTTGGGAAGGATCATGTTGATGATGGGATATATGCTGGTGGTATGATGAAGGTGGGTTGTACCTTAAGGTTTATGACTGCTCGTCCTTCAGGGATACATAGAGCCCACAGCTGCCTGCCCATCGCATCTAAATCAGACTTTCCTCCTTAGTTCCTGTCCTGGTATCCTGGTGTCATCTTTCATAGAATTTATCACAATCGTGAATTCTGTATTTGTGGTAGATTAAATATGGCTGTAAATTCTTTCTTCTTTCATCAGGAAGAAGTGGGATCTATGTGACCTTTCCTTGAGTCTGAGCAGGCTCCATCACTATTAGATCAACAGAACATGCCAGAAATCATGATGTGAGAGACTCTAGGCTCAGAACTTACTAAACTGGGAGCTTCTGCTTCCTGTCTCTTGGAAGACTTTCTGGAGCTGAGGGCCACTAAACAAAAAACCTATGATCTTGACACTGTCATGCTGAAAAGTTCCCATGTGGCATTCTGGTTAAGTCCCCTAGCTGAGCTCCACCTTCCAGCTATCCCTGGGAAGGCATCTGTTATGCTAGTGAACTGCTTAGGGCTTCCCAGACTCTCCCATATGCTGGTTAAATATTATTGTGTGACCTCCATCAATACCGTGTGGAACAGAACTGTCTTGCTGAACTGTGTCTGAATTCCTGACCCTCAAAATTGTGCGATATAATAAAAGGGTTGATGCTTTAAACCATTGCATTTCAGAATAGTTTGTTATTCAGCAATAGAAAAATATTCACAAATATTGATTTACCTCTTAGTAACTATTTTCACCACTGTGTACTCCCAAGCTTGGCACACAGATAGAGCTTAATAAATTAAGTACTTATTTAAAGAATACATGAAAGTTCCCATGATAGAAGTTGGACAGAGTAGTTAACCTAGAACCTAAGTGTGGATCTTCTGCTCAGACTCCTTGGTTTTCTTCCAATACATGTGTATGTTCTGTTATTAAAATTCTTCTGCTTTGTTTGCTTGGGATGGATTCAGAGGCCAAGGGTGCTATTTATTTCAATTTGGAGATAAATCTAGGCTTTTTTCTAGAGTGTATTACATGCTCAGTTTTCTCAGAGAGGTGATGGGAAAGGATGAGTGTCCTCTGAATCTGGAATTAATTAATAAGCAGTATCTATCTATCTATCTATTATTTATTTCTATATTTCTGTCTTTCATAGCTTTGGCTCTGATGCAAAACTTGAAGAAAAATCTTAGGTTTGTTGGCATTTGATACCTCACTGTATATATAGACACAAGTATGTTTACAGTGGGCAGAATGGCTTCCTTGCCTGACTGGCTCTGATAGCCAAGCTTCTGATTTCTCAGTGTCCACAAATTGTAACCATTAGTCAGGCATTCATTAGAAAGTGGAATGCTGGCACAGAGCACTTCATCTTTTCAACATGCAATTCTGTACCTGTACCAGCAATTCTAATTATTACTATTATAATTATTATTTTATTTGGTCACAATTTCACCTTCCACACCACAGTGTATGGTAAACATTTGGTGACTCTTGAAACATCTTTATTAACTTTTCTAAAAATCTTTCCCATCTCTGAGATGATAGATCTTTTGGAAAAGGCGATGTGGATATGACTATTGAGGTGGTTTGCCAATATCCTTCTGGATGGTTTTAATAATAGTATTTTGTTTCCTTAAGATCAGCACTTGATAGTAAATTAAAAAAAGTGTGCCGTCATGACTTTTCAGCAGGCTCTATTATGAATGGGGTGTCTTGTTTGAATGTACATCATGAACTATCCCTTGGCTAGGAGGTGGGGGTATACCAAGGCAACTAGATGATGGACTTCATGCTTACTTTCTCGCAATTGAGCCATTTTACATTAAGGAGACCAGAGTTCTAAAAGCCCTCATTTCATTAATACATATGTATTTTTTTCCTGATGGTGATTTAAAATAATTTGATGGCAGTATAGTCAGAGATAATGCAAAAAGTACTGTCTTGTAATAATTTATTAATGTGATTATTACTATGGAAGATTCAGGGAACAATTCCATTTGGAGGTCCACTGGATATGGGTGTGTAAGTAGTTGAGGAAAGGGTGTTCCTGTTATCAGTGATCATGTTAAAAGCTATGGTGCACCTGTGGAGTCTTAAGATTTCATTCCGGGTTGAAAGTATCAAAGAAAGTTGATGTTTCAGTCAAGGTTCATTTGGTTTGAAATGATAACAATACACTCAGTCTATCCTATAATGAATATTGAATTTGTTGAGATAGGTAATTGAAAAGTCTAGATCATTGGGCATAGTTGGATTCAGGAGCTTAGCTCATGTTGCCATGTTGGATCCATTCTAAGGAAGGCTTTTTCTAAACGGTGGTAAAGCTGGCCTTTAGCAACTCAAGGCTTTTCGTCCTTAAAACTTACAATTTTAGAGAACCTCGAGTAGATTCTTTTCTAAATGGTGGTAAAGCTGGCCTTTAGCAACTCAAGGCTTTTGTAGTCCTTATAACTTACGATTTTAGAGAACCCAGAGTAGATTCTTTTCTAAAAGTTTCAGCAAAAATCCTGGAAGTGATTCTCATTGGCCTTATTTAGGTCATTTGAGTATTTGCAAACTAATAACCATGGCCAGAAGAAAGGGGTGTCCTCTAATTGTCTAGGTCTGCTCTAGTGCCTATCATTGGAACTGGGAAATAAAGTCAAACCCAAATAAATCATGTTTATTAAAAATGGTGGCAAGGCAGTGGTTTTTCCCAGGAGAGCATCAAGAGCTATTCCATGCAAGTTGCTTATTAGTCTTCTGGGATCCTAAAAGCAAAGAGTAGGATCTCCTGAACCAAGGGTGGGAGAGCTGAGTGTAGACCCATTTTTGCCATTTGCTTACTTAATGGTCGTGGTCTGGTTACTTTCCCTCACAGGGTCTCATATTCCTTATTTGTAAGTAAAGAGTTTGGATGAGGTGATTCTGATAATCCTGTCTGGCTCAAAGAGCCTACAATGTTCTTTACTTTAGCTAGGAGGATTGTTGTAAACATCCAGGGAGAAGAACTATGTGATGTGCTGCCCAAGCTGGAGGGGTTTCTGATTCTGATGTCTCTGGTGAGATGATGACAGCAGTCCTGCACGCTATTAGAAACAGCCCCTGGTCCTCAGTGTTCTGAGAGACACAATTTCAGAGCTCTTCCCCTTACTCCCCCAACAGCTCAGCAGCACAATCGGCGAGAGACTTTCTGGCTGTTGTAAGGTCACTGGGATAAATGGGAAGGTTGGCTGATTGCCTGAAAATGAGTTTGGCATAAAATTTTCTTGCCCAACAAATGGAAAGAAGAAGAAAAAAAAAGCAAAACCCCTGCTGGGACAGCCAAGGGGAAAGAGAAGAATGAGTGACCTCTTTGGAGAGAACTGCAGCCTTGAAAATTTGACTAATGGCTGGAGAGGGTATGTGATGATAACTCACAGCGGCCACTTGGATTTAATTATAGCAACATTTGCAGACAATAAGTGGGTCTTGAGTGAAGCCGGCCTGATGATATGGCAGTGACAAAAGCCAATCTGGATATCTGGCCAAAAGGGTGGATTGGAAATGACTTGGGAACATTTCCTGTAGGATATTTTTTTCTTTATTACCATGGTCAAATATTTACTATAATTCTTGGGGTAAAGATGGTACTGTTCTAAATTATGGAAAGGGAAATGTACTTGGAGTAGGAAATGTGAATTTGCTTCTGGAGTTTCTACTTACTCACTTGGTCTCATTTTCAAAGTGAGAAGCTCTGTTCTTTGCAGTCTTGAAAATTAGGGAGTTTTAGACTAGAAGTTGACTAAGGTACACTCTATTATTATTATTCTTTTTAAAAAACATTTTATGCTTTTTTGCTTCTACTGATTACAGAAGTAAAGATTAAGATTCTGGCTCGGCGCCTGTGGCTCAACGGGCTAAGGCGCCAGCCACGTACACCTGAGCTGGTGGGTTCGAATCCAGCCCGGGGCCTGCCAAACAACTATGATGGCTGCAACCAAAAAATGGCCGGGCGTTGTGGCGGGCGCCTGTGGTCCCAGCTACTTGGGAGGCGGAGGCAAGAGACTCGCTTGAGCCCAGGAATTGGAGGTTGCTGTGAGCTGTG